>JAVALU010002512.1:0-294498 GCA_030770095.1 Gila robusta
GCAGTGCGCGGTCTTGCCCGCCGGAATTTTCCTTACAAATGCTCCACAAAGGCATTATTTATGTCTTTTGGAATGCAGTTGGCTTATATATTAAAAATATGAAAATCACTGAGAAAGCTGCTTTCATTTTAAAATACTTACGCGCGCTTTGTGAAGAGTGCTCGTGCATGCGGCTGTGAGCGACTCATTGGTTAAATGTACTTGCATCTCAAAATGCTTTTGACGCGAAATTAATGTAAACACGGTCAGTTATATCTTAAACCAACTGGACCAACCACATTTACAATTTCAAAAGAGATATGTGCATTAGTGTGAATGCAGCTTATCGTATAGGGGGAAAATCACTCCAGCTCTTGAATGGAAAACGTTCAGACAGCCTACTTTTAAATACTGAAAGCACTCTTTGTTTATTGCTTGTAATGTTTTTTTTTTTGTTCCTCTTTATTTACTAGCTTTTATATTTTGAAGCTATATTAGTTTATAGCCCATTTAAAATTCTTAACATGTAATTGGTTTAATTAAATAATATATATATATATATATATATATATATATATATATATATTTAAAGTATGTATATTTACACATGTAATTAAATACATATTTTAAGTGTTATTAAGATTAATTAATAAGAAAAAAATTAGATCGGATCATGAGCTGCCTAAAGATTCCCATCCCTACTGTACAATGATTTATTGCTTGTCTTTGTCGACTAATACAGAAGGTAAAGAACTTAAAGTAATCGCATATTAAATCGCAATATTGGTTAAAAAAATCGCAATTAGATTATTTTCCATAATCGTTCAGCCCTAATCAAGGATGAATAAAGCAGTGGTGGTTTTCCTTAAAGATGAAAGTTTGGTGAGTAGACTTATTGAAATTGGCGTTTGGGTAAATGGAGCGTTTACTGTTGTGTCACCGCTTGTCACAATCCGTTAGAGTTACGATCTCTAATGTGCCCCCCTTTATATTAAATAGTGACATTGAAAAAGAATTGTTGAGGTTTGGAAAAATGGCCAGTGAAGTGAAAATGATTCCATTGAGGTGTAGGAATGAAGCGTTGAAACACGTCCTTTCGTTTAGGCGTCAGGTATTCATGTTTCTTGATCAACAAACGCTAGACATTTCTTTCCGAATCAAACATGAGGGTAAATCGTACATGATTTACGCGAGTACCGGACATTTGAAATGTTTCGAATGTGGAGATGTTGGACATAAAAAGATCGCTTGCCCACATAATAAAACGCAGCTAGAAAATATTGTAAGTGATATTGAAGTTATTTCTAGTGTGATTGGTGACAATGTAGAGATCAGCGAGGAACCAAACAAAACAACAAATGATGAGAAAAACAAAGACAAAAATACAGATGAAGGGACGAGCAATCAGAGGAAAAGAAGCTCAACTGTCAGTTTAGTTGGTTTTGAAAAGAGAGAAAATCCGTGTGTAGATGTTAATGACGGTGATAACGAAAACGAAGAGAGTCTTCGTTCTAAGTTACCAAAAGTTGTTACAAATGATGCAGAGAATACTGGGCAGATTTGTTTGTCCCAGTTAACTGACGTTGAGGAGCAAGATGACATGGAAGATGATGATAGATTTTCAGAAGCATCGGATATTCTTTCTCAATTCAGTGAAGACCAATTGTACACTGTAAATGAGGTTAATGACTTCCTGGATGCGACCTTTGGGAAAACAATAGAGTTAAGTGAATTTTTTCCTGATGCAAAAATTTTTTTGCAATCAGCTGTGAAAATTCAACAGACAGCCAGTTGTGATGAATTGAGTAGAAGAAAAAGATTTAGATTAAAAAAAATTGTAACTAAATTGAGAAGAAATATGACCCTTGAAAAAGGTCTAACAACTCCTTAATGATTAAATCACTTGGGGTGTTTTCTCTGTCCTTTTTTTTTGCTAACCCTTCTTTTTTTCTTTCTTGATCTTTCTTTTCTTTTGATGGGAGGAGGTATTAAGATGGGAACAATTAATATTAATGGTGGAAGGGATGGTGGAAGAAGAGCAGTGTTGAAGGAATATATTGAAAATAAGGATATGGATATAATTTTCTTACAAGAGACACATAGTGACATAGCTAATGAGACAGAATGGAAGAAGTGGTGGGGAGGCCATATTTTCTTAAGTCATGGCACTAATACTAAGGGTGGTGTTGCTATCTTGTTCTCTAAGAGGATTGACATAGCTTTTGAATCAAGTGATGAAATAGAGAAGGGTTGAATTTTGGCTGTTCATGCTAATTTGATGGGGTTTTCATTTGTCTTTGTTAATGTCTATGCACCCAATAATGGTGCAGAAAGGATAAAGGTATTTAAAAATTGCCAAAATATAATGGGGAATTATGATAAAAGTGCTTGTCTAGTTTTGGGTGGTGACTGGAATTGTACATCAGATTTTACCTTAGACAGGAATGGAGAAGAGCCATGCCCTCTTTCTGCTAAGATTTTAAATAATATGATAAGCAATTTTGATTTGTGTGATGTTTGGAGACTACAACATCCGGTAGAGAAGCAATACACTTGGTCGAAGTCTTCAAGCGACCACATCAGCTTTGCTAGATTAGATCGTTTTTATATTAATAAAAACTGGTGTAACAGAATTTTTAAGGCCTGTATTTACCCCAGTGGCTTTTCAGATCATCATTTATGTATGATTGTTTTTAACTTACAAAAGACAAGAGGTCATAGTTACTATTAGCACTTTAATGTAAAATTGTTGCAGGATGTTTTCTTTTGTGAAAAATTTCACCTTTTTTGGGAAAAATGGAGAGAGCGAAAGACTGACTTTGATGATGTTGTGCATTGGTGGGATGTAGGAAAGGCACACATCAGGATTTTTTGTCAAAATTACACAGCTAATGCAAGTTATTGTTTTAAAAAAAACTGTTGTGGAATTGGAAAATGAAATCAAATCAATTGAAAGAAGTCTATTTAATCAAAATGGTGAATCAACTGAAAGACTGAATGAAAAAAAGAAAGCTTTGGCCTCACTTTTTCATGAGAGAGCTAAAGGAGCATTAATAAGAGCTCGCTTCCTCTCTCTGAGAGAGATGGATGCACCAAGTTCTTTCTTTTTTAGTTTTGAAAAACGAGAAGGAGCACGGAAGTCAATGCTACATCTAAAGAAACCAGATGGAACTGTGACAACTAATCCTAAAGAAATGAGAACAATGGCTATGGATTTTTATTTAGAACTTTTTTCAGATGGTCCATGTGACATTGGCTGTATGGAGGACCTTTTTAAAGATCTACCAAAGTTGACTGATACACAGAGGAATCAACTGGAGTTTGAAATGGACATTGACGAAATAACAAAGGCTGTTAATCAGCTATCCAGTGGACGTGCACCGGGAATCGATGGACTTCCGGCTGAATTTTATAAACAGTTTTGGGACTTAATAAGAGATGATTTGTTTGATGTTTTTAAATCATCTTATAGGAAAAAAGAGTTGCCAACAAGCTGTAAAAGAGCCGTTTTGTCTTTGTTGCCAAAGAAAGGTGATCTTGGTCTTTTAAAGAACTGGAGACCAGTGGCAATTTTATGTACTGATTATAAAATTTTAGCGAAATGTCTTTCAAATAGATTGAAATTGTATTTAGAACACATAGTAAACGATTATCAATCTTATTGTATTCCTAACAGAACTATAATGGATAACATTTTTCTTGTACGTGATATCATTGATATTGCAAAAAGGGATGATGACAATATTGGAATAATTGCAATTGATCAGGAAAAGGCATTTGATCGAGTCAGTCACTTTTATTTGTTTAGTTCCCTTAAAGCTTTTGGCTTTGGTGATCTTTTTATTTCATGGATCAAACTGTTATATTTTGATGTATCTATAATGTTAGAGGTTGGAGGAGGGCTAAGCCAAACAGTGTCAGTACGTAGAGGCATTCGACAAGGATGCCCTTTGTCGGGAATGCTATATTCCTTAGCCATTGAACCTTTGCTTCGTCAATTGGGGAAAAATTTAGATGGCTTGCTAATTGAAGATCAAAAAGTTAAACCCAAGTTTTCTGCCTATGCTGATGACGTTACCGTGTTTATCAAAAGTAAAAGAGATGTGATTGCTCTAGAAGAAGTTTTAAAGAAGTATGAAAATGCCTCTTTAGCAAAGGTAAACTGGGAAAAAAGTGAAGGTTTTATTTTAGGGAATTGGCCTGAAGAAGAACCACCAGTCTTACCAGGAGGTGTAAAATGGGGTAAAGAAGGCTTGAAAATATTAGGTATTTATTTAGGAACTGACAACTATATTCAGAAGAACTGGGAAGGAATGTATGATAAGATGAGTGAGCGTTTGTCGCGGTGGACATGGATCCTGCCTCAGTTGTCATTTAGGGGGAGAGTCTTGGTCGCAAACAATCTGGCTGCTTCAGCACTTTGGCACAAACTAAACGTGTTAAATCCACCTGATGAAGTAGTTCATTTACTACAAAGGAAAATAAATGATTTCTTTTGGTCTGGTCAGCACTGGGTAAAGTCTGCTGTTTTATATTTGCCAGTCAGTGAGGGTGGACAAGGCTTGATAGATATACAAAGCAGAATCAAGGCTTTTAGGCTGCAGACTGCACAGAAGTTGCTGTATTCTGGAAGGATCTGTTGGGCTGACACAGCTTGTTCCTTATTACGCAGTATGAATTTGTTTAAATATGATTTTAATCTGTTTTTAATCAGTCTGAAGGATATGGAATGGAATGTTTCTTCTCCATTTTATAAGTCAGTTTTGAAAGTGTGGAAGTCTGTCTTTCAAGTAAGGAGAGTTTCAAACCTTGAGGGTTGGATAAAAAAAGAACCACTCTTTAACAATCCACTAATACAGGCAGATGTGTTGAAACTGAGAAGTCTGCAAATATCAATGGTGAGAGCAAAATGTACATGTTTGTCTAATCTAAAGAATCGAAACGAGTGGAAAAGTCCCCAAAAACTGTGTAGTTTGACGGGCATTAAGTCTGTGAGATTTATGGATAAATTACTGAAGGACATTTTTTCAGCTCTTCCTTCTATCTATAGACAAAGTATACAAGAAAATCGCTGTGGTGAACTAGAGGATGAAATGAAAGAGAGTTTTCCAAAACTTCAGGTTTCAATGATAGTAGATGATAAGCCTGAAAATGAATCACTTCTTGTTTTCTGTATACCTGAACTGAATTTGTTTGAAGATGTTTCAAAGAAAGCCTTGTACTTATCATGTGTGAAAGTCTCTCATCAATCTGAACTGAAGAACTGTAAAGAATCAAAATGGTTGGATGTGTTTGGCCAGGGCTCTTCTCCTAGGAGATGCTGGAGGTCCTTCTATAAATCACCTATAGAAAAACGCACTGCAGATCTTCAGTGGAGGATTGTGCATTCTGCAATTGCGACTAATAGATACTTGGCACATGTTGACCCCACTGTGGGGAGAGAATGCATCTTTTGTGATCATGAAGAAACATTGAAGCATCTATTTTTGGATTGTTTTAGGCTAAATGGTTTGTTTCAGATTTTAAAGAGTTGGCTTAGAACACTAGGAGAAGATATGGATGAAAATATATTTATTTTTGGCCCAAAATATGTTGCAACAGATAAAAAAAGAATTTCTTTAATCAATTTTTTAATTGGTGAAGCTAAGCTGGCAATATGGATTACACGGAAAAATAAGCGGAAAGATAGTGGAACGACTGAACCTGAACTTATTTTAAAGGCTTTTGTATCTGCAAGGATTAACAACCCAGGCTCATGGGAAATACGTTACTCTGCCTATATTTTTGCAAAACCTGAAATACGTACCTCCAGGTACGTTTCCCTGCACTTTTCGAGTGAAAAGTCCACTAGAGGCGCTAAGTGGTATCATTTTTTCTCCGTTCCAGATGGTTAAATAAAGGTTATAAAAACAATAATATGAGTAATGTACAGACTTCTCAGTAGGCCTATACACTCATTTTAATATAAATTAGGAATTATTTCCACGCTTTTGAGGTGCCACACAGCCCAGTCTCATGGCAGTTCGTGATATGGTCACGTCATTTAATCTACTGGTTCGTGATACTGACACGTTTATTTCGTTATTTGCGTGATATCAGCATTTTTATTTATTTATTTAATTTATTTGTTTACTAATGTAATACACGATTCTTTCTGCCAGTCGGGCAGCTGTTTAATCGACATTTATTCACGATATTTATCATGTTTATATATGTATTTATTTTAATGTTATTATTTCGGTCTTATTGCCAGGGAAGCTGGACTGCTTTGCTGTTTATTGATTTAAAAAAAAAGTATAAACGACTACACGAATTTTATCAGTAGGAAATCGCGTTGAAGAAGTCTCCTTCCGAACACATCGCGATATTTGGCATCAGTTCACGTGTGCCAGATGTTGGTAAGTAGTCGAAAATACACTGTCCTAATAATGTTTGATATAATGTCTTTTCTGATGGTCGAAATGAATCAGATTAGCTCATGTTCAGTCACTGCACGACTATTTGTCGTCTCCACGGAGGCTTTGCGTTTCATTGCTTTCTAATTCAAAACAAGGTGATTAAACACTATCTGTCACGTGACGTGCTACAGGCCTAGACCTTCTATCAGTTAATAATATTCATATTAGGTTTAAAGTAAGTTAGTACAATTAGTTCCAAAGTGGTATTTGTAGTAGAATCACAGTAAAAACAACACTTACCATGCTTTTACCAAATTATTTGTAGTTTTAATGTGATATTTGTTGTAAATGCACAGTAACCACAACACTTACCATGCTTTTACCACAGTAACCTTTGTTTTACTGTGATAGGTGTTGTAAAAGGACAGTAGCAAAACTGTCCGTGCTTTTACCTCAGTATGGTAGTTTTAAAGTGATATTTGTTGTAAATGCATATTAATCACAACACTTACCATGCTTTTTAATGCCAAATAATGTAACAAGAAATATTTGTAAGGTAAATCAGTAATTTTCCCATTAAATAATCCGATATATTATATATAATGATATTTTCTTTTCTCTTTTTTTTAGCTGAAAAGACCAAAAGGGCCTTTCGGACTCAGTCAGCTCATTATTGTTTGAGGAGAAGTAAACGGGAGACGAAAATCTACAAAGGCAAATATTCGCAATGGTATGTATGTGTTGGTTTTAACCCTAAATCAAACATTTTATCAAACATTTGTTGTTTCTTAAACCTTTTCTTACAAAACCCATAGCCCAATCAGTACAAACATAGTCTCAAAGTCTTAATAATTCACAAGATTTAACAAGTTGTCAAATTCGTACAATACTTGTACATAATCATGCAGCTTTTACTTCTAGTGCTGTCAATGGCTAGTGCCTCAATTCCTGTACATATTTATCGCCATATTTGTAAATCAATTTGTAAATCATGTTATTTTTAAACAAGTTTATATGATTATTGCTTGCTATTAAAGACATGCTTGTTTTCATAGAAATGACCACATATCAGTAAGCTTATTACTTTGTAAGGCCGTCTAACTCGATCCAATGGCGGTATTCGAATTAGCGGTGAAGGTCCCTGCGTGTTACTGTCTTTTCTCGCGGCAAAGTATGTTTGGTTAAATTCAATACATTTTTTCATATGTATTTACTCGTTATTTCATCTGACTCCATAAATGAAAAAGGCTTTAATGATATCTGTGCATCATTAAATGTGAGCGAATGTTTTACTATTCTTTTAAACTCTTGAATGAAAATAATGTCAAAGTCAATTAGAATAATCAAATATCACAATTTAATATGTCAGGTAAATGTATCATTACAATTTCATAATCAATTCAAAGATAATCAATGCAAAACATCAAATGCTCTAGAACAAAGAGGAAAAATGTTTACCCGACAAAGACATACATGAATGCTGAGTCTCGGCGACTCTCAGCACTCACGGGCTGATCTGAGATACAGATAGGCCCTGAGCTCTCGTTGCGTTTCATTATATAACCAGACCTCATTTCAAATCTAAACCTCGTCCACAGTGGAAATTTACCTGTAAGTCACCATTTGCTAGCAGTGGAAAATTAGCATTCAGTCAAATGGTCAGAAGGTGTTAACTCAAAGACACACCCTCCAGTGTGGAAGATATTTCTAAACTTCCTAAGAACTTTATTACCTTTTGGTTTACTTCTTTGGGAATGAGACATTTGTACCAGTCACACTGGGACATTTAAAATGATATCAAACATGAATAAACTGTATGATAATTGTTCACATTAAAACCACATTGATTCCTGTGTGAGTTTGGGAGATCTCACCACAAGGTAGGGAGAGTGGGGGTAGAGAGAAAGAGATGTAAATTATCACAAGAGTGAGTTCCAATGGTAATTTCCTTTGTTTTCTCAGAGAGTGGTCCTCTCTTAAAGTCCTTCCAGTTTTTCCAGTCTTACACATTTAACATTTAATTATGCAATACTCCTTACAGAAAAATATCCCACAGTTATGGATAAACTCACTACATCATCATCAAGTCCTGTGCTGGGCACATTGGGCAACAAGTGTCCTCCAACGTATTCAATCCGTGGACCAGTTCTCCACATCTTCCCATGAGACACTGACATTCTTCAGGTGTTCGTGAAACATCTGTCTCCATGTCTTCCTTGGTCTTCCCTGTCTCCTGCATCCTCCTGGTGGTGTCCACTTCATAACTGTCTTTGGGTTGTGTAGTTTGGGCATGCGTAGGATGTGTCCAGCGAGGTGCTCCCTTTGCTCTGTCACAGTTTCTGAAAGTCTTTATGTGGAGTCCCACTCTTATGATCTCTGATATATGCAGAACCATTATTTAAAATAGTCATTTATCTTTTTCCATATTGTTAAAGAATTTTGTTTTCTCGTTTCATCTTCATAAACTGTACTTGAGGTCTGCCTAATGCCTTTATCAAACAAGCGTCAGTGCTCATCAGGAGTTTTGGTAAAGGACATATTCATTGACATCCATTAGTTCTAGTCATGCAGCGACTTCATGACAATAGTCAAATGTATATTTCTGCAAGTGTATATAGCAGGTGTTTGTCCGAACAATTGAAGATAGTGAGAGTGTTCAGGAAAACCTTTTGAAACAAACAATATTTATGGAGTTCTGTTTGGTGCTGAAAGAGTATTACAAAAAATGACACACTTGACATACTGGACATTATTCTGAGTTTGTTACCTTTACATTTAGATGGACTTAATGTCTTACATTTAGCTTCATTAAACCTTCAATTACAGTGGTCACTATTTATCCACCATAACTACATCTATGTTATCATTATATGACTACCTGGTTAATGTAATTGTAATACAGGCCTACCTGTGAATGTATTTTATAGAAGCATTTTCTTGCTGACATTTATAATAATTAACTATTTTAGGTTTCCTTTCATTTAGTTACAATAAAAGTGACCAATAATCACAAGGATATAGAATTAAAGTTGAGAATGTAAAATGTTGTGCTTAAGTTTTCACCTATTTGTTCTTTAAAGGGAAGAAACAAATATGTTTTCACATAACAAAGTTGAATCTCAACTCGTGGTTTGTAAAAATATAACTTCATCAGCGATTTTTTGTAAAATAACTGTATGTGTCACTATAATAGATTGCCCCTGTATCTGGATTTTATGTTTTGTTTACAATTAACTGATTTTTATTCTGTTGTGCAGTAGTTTTGGCACTACATTTGTCTTTAAACAGTTTGACATTAAATATTTGAATTTGCTTTAAAAATTGTGTGCATTCATTATGCTTTTGTTAATTTTGTTATATAATATACTTGATATACTATACATACACTGTAAATGTTAGAAGCACTTTAGTACATGCAATTATCTTTAATTAAAAAAAACTGCAAACTACCCTGCCATTGTGCCATTGCTTAGAAAAAAAGTTTCTCTTTCAAATGTATGCATCAGTCTAATCAAATAAGCAAATTTGTGTCATGATCATATGAATCCAACGTTTTTGGATGGTAACCACACAAAGGAGTCTTTTTGTTTTTAAATGTGAGTTTTATAATTTAATTAGAAGCAATACATATTTAACAGCCCAAATATTAAATATTTAAGGAATCTATCTCTGCAGCCGGAACCGGAAGAGATCTGTCATCATTTACCATAATTGGGCAAGTAAGTGTGACGCATCTGTTCAGCTGGGTTATTATTGGCTGTGACTTTATCGCAGAACTCGCTGTGATTGGACTATCTTTTAACCCATATAAAACGGCGCTTCATGTTACAAAGTATGTTTTGGTGTTATTATTACGTTAGTTATACATTAAGGTAACTAGAAAGTGTCTCTATGTTGTGAGAAATTTCTCCTTTACCGAGATCCCAACCCTAACCCTAAGCATGTCTGCACATTTCAATGAACTACAGCACAATGTTTCCTGTTCCATTGATATAATGACAGAGATATGTGGGTAATGTAGTTTAAAACGTTTAGTAATGAAACAGTAAATGTTAAATAATATCTTGAAAGGGGTGGTTTACTGCTTTTTTTCTTTGCATGATTGTGTTTATGGGGTGCAATATAACATATCTAAGTGTGTGTTTTTTTTAAAAAGCCATATTTTTCATAAATTTCACCTTTGTTGTAAGCCGCTTTCTCCTCTGTCATTTGAACGACCGGTTGACTTCCTGATTCTATGAAACCACTCCCTCAGAAACAGGCAATGGGCTCAGATTGGTTAGTTGGGCTGGTGTGTTGTAATTGGCTAAACTGCGTAGCGCACGTAGTCCGGAAACTTCACGCCCATTTCCTTTACGGGCGAAAGCTGCATGTGCTCCGGTCAAATGTAAATAGTGTCAATAGCCTATACTAGCCTACTGCCGTATCAGTTTGAGCCAGAATCAGACCCAGAAAGAGGCAATGAAGAGAGTCAAGCAGAACCTCCCCACGGCTCTTACAAAACGTTTCTGAATGGTACATTTTATTATTATTATTCTATTCTATTCTTTTCTATTCTACTATTATTATAAGAATTTCGATACCTGTTACTTGAAAATGCTACTGCTGCTTATAGCTTTTGAGATACGGTTTTCTCCAGATTAAACATTTAATATAACTGAATAAATGACAGAGTAATACCGTTTTTTAAAGTTATTGTTTTATCGATATAATGAACAACCGTTTATCTATTCACAAAACTTAGTTTACTCAGTGTATCGTTTTCTTTAGGTGTACACGTTTGTCTTACACACACAAAATAGCATCGAACTAACTGGCTACTATAAACAAACAGCGTTGGCATTGGTTTACGTTCTTGATCAAATCGAAAAATTACGTCATAAAGTATACATGGAAAATACATTTACAAAATTAGTACATAATTACAAATTCAGGTCCAAAATGTTTGTACGCGTTTGTCATAGACACACGAAATAGCATAACTAAGTGGCTACTAAAGCCAGCACTGGCATTTGTTTACGTCCTTGATAAAACTAAAACATTACCCAGATAGCACAAGTCTATTTGATGTGATGTTTACATCTGGAAGACATCTGCAATACGTCTATAGGATGTTTCCTGTCAGATATCAAATAGACGTTTAGAAGATGTCAGTTTAACATGCATTCTAAATCATTACATCTTAAAGACATCTTCTAAACGTCTATTTGACATCTGACAGGAAACGTCCTATAGACGTATTGCAGATGAGCAAACACTCTTAAAAATACGTCTTCCAGATGTAAACATCACATCAAATAGACTTGTGCTATCTGGGTACGTCTGAAATTATACATGCAAATACATTTAAAATTATTAAGTCTTACTTACAGGTTGTGGCCCAACAACTGCTGCCTCTGGTTTAAAAGTTGGAACTGCTTCATGTTTTAGTAACAGTTGAATCCGGCATTGAATTTGTGGAGATTCTGGAAGCTGTCTTCCGTAAAATGCGCAGCACAGAGAGCTAAATTACGATTGTAATTTTCTGAAACATAATCAAACATAAATTGTAGCCATTGTTGACGAACTACAGCGTCCGTAGGAAGCCCGAACACAGAAGACCTGACAGCTGGGTGAAAATAACACACTTTCGACGGCATGGCTACTGCTCTCCACTAGCTATAACTCGGTTGTTAAGTCTGACGTCACGCGTGACGTTTAGCGTCTTCCGGGTCCAAGCGCTCCGCTCGTCCAGATTCAATAACAATGGCGGAACCTGTAAATTTATTTACGATCACGTCCTTCTTTAGTGAGGCACCATTGGCGGTCAAAAAAGGTTTAAATTCTTTTAACTCCAACAGAGTAGTTAGTGTAGTTCATCATTCAGGTGGCATAATTAAGGGTAGAGTCCAGGCATCAATGAAAAAGAAGGTTTACGAGGTTGAGGTGAGTTAGCTGTAAGCTAGCTAGCTAGTTGACATAAGTTGATATTCCATGTTCTGGATGAGGTATTTCAAAAGAAAAAAAAATGAATAGAACTGCTCTAATTGTGGATGTAAACGAAGATGAAAAGGTAAATATGTGACAGCCAGGTTTTAGAGGGTTAACGTTAGTGAAATTAGGCTAGTCAATTTAGTAGTATAATCTGACAGCTCCATGAGCCAAAGGCAAAGCAGGAATACACTGAGCGCACTGGTGTTGTTATTCAAGAGAGGGGACTGTTCCTATCTGATAGCGGCCTACTTGGTGGATCTCCGGATGGGACGGTGTTTGGAAACTGTGTAATTGAAGTCAAGTGTCCGTGGTCAGCCAGAACCAAGACTATCCTGCAGGCAGCAGAGAACAGGGACTTTTTCCTGGAGTTTGATGAAGTGGTTGATTCCCTGACATTAAAACAAACTCACAACTACTGGCATCAGATCCAGGGAAACCTGCACCTGACCGGAGCTAACAGCTGTCACCTGCTTGTGTGGACTCCTCTTGACCTTGTCCTTCTGCCAGTGCTCAAAGACCCTACATGGGCTGTTAACATTGACATTCTGGAAACATTTTATAAAGATTGTTTCCTACCATACATTCTCTCACAGTTGTAAGTA
This sequence comes from Gila robusta, assembly GCA_030770095.1. Classification (NCBI taxonomy): domain Eukaryota; kingdom Metazoa; phylum Chordata; class Actinopteri; order Cypriniformes; family Leuciscidae; genus Gila; species Gila robusta. The sequence continues at coordinate 12,953 of JAVALU010002512.1, forward strand.
CTGTTAAACTTGAAAATAAATGAAATTTTGCCATTTCACACTAATTTATTTATTATACAAGTTTGTAGGCCATTCATGCTGCACACACACACAGAAGTTATAAAGGTAACACTTTATTTTACAGCTCATTTGCATTTAAAGGGACACACAAACATATTACATCTCGTGAAAAGGGCATTATACCGCCCCTTTAAAATAAAGAGTAACCAAATAAAACTATATATACAGCTATTTATATACAGACATTGTATTACACCCATTAACTTATTTCTACTTATTTTTAACTTCAGGGGGAAAGTAGATGAATGAAAATCATAAACTGAAATGAAGAACTGTCTATCAGAGAGATAGGAAGAAAACCAAGAAAGAGCAGCACCAGAAATACCCACATCCGAAAGGCGAGAAATGAGTAGTTGATGGGAGACAGTATCGAAGGCAGAGCTGAGGTCGAGCAGCAGGAGGATAGATAGAGAACTAGAGTCACCAGAGAGAAGTTTCAGTACTATGTAGAGGGCGAAAACCAGATTAAAGAGAATCAAAAAGATTATTTTCGACTAGAAAAGACTGAAGCTGGGAGGCAACTCATCCAATTTCACGGAGAATGGGTGTTTGTAAATTTGTAAGACACACACACACTTTAACTATCTTGTTTATATTTTGTTTGAACTGGTATGGAATGTGGTCCAAAATGTGAAACGATTTCAGGCGCTGAATTGCACGCTCCATGTGTATCCTAGCTTTCGCGATTAATCGGTTATTGTTCACTTCCTCCTGTGTAAACTGTCCATTGATGAGGAAAGACGGGATGTTCAGGGAAACTCCTTCTGGCACAATGTCCCGAATTGTGAAGCCCTTGTCTGCCATAATCATATCACCAGGATGTAAATGTTGGAGAAGCCCACAGTCAGCTGTTATTGCCTTGTCTGAGGCACTCCCACCGTACAGGTCACTGACAAAGGTAATAACTCCATTAGGCGCAACACCGATTAAAGCCTTAAGTGTGGTTCGTCCTTTATACTGGCTGTACAAATTACACTGTGCATCAAGCCTCTCTGTGTTAGAGACGGCAACCTCTGTGCAGTCGAGTACAATCCTACAGTTAGGGAAGGGCTGGAAGCAGTCAGGCAGCGATGTTTGATTCTTAGCTGTGGAGGGGATGTTGTTCTCAAGGAAACCGACATACAAAACGTCATACAGGGCACTAATGATGGTGATGAAGATGTTGGTTACTGTGGCTGTGCTACAATTAAACCTTGTTGCAAGGTCTACGTGGCCGCAATTTAATCTAAGCTTCATTAAGGTCAGGAGCAATTGATCAACTAAAGGCATCATTTGGACAGTCCAATCAGAATGATATTGTAGCTCAAATTTAGAAAGTAGTGCTTCTAAAAACAGGACAGTGGCAGCATCAGGCAATCCAGTAAAATACTGAACTCTGTCAGGGCTGGAAGAAATTTGACTGAAGGAAAAGGTTTGCTTCTGTTTCTCCAATTGTTTTTTCAAATTTTCATTCTCTTCCCTCAGCATGTCATTCTCCACCTCAAGTGCCACAATACTTTTTGAAGAACATGGGGTCTCTGCAGTTACCATGTCAGCATCTGTTCCCTCATCCTCACCACTGCTAGGGACAATTTGTTTCTTTCGTTTAGGGAGAAGGCTGAGGTGCTCTGGGAATTGGAAAGTCTTCCCCTCATTCCAAGCAAATCGCGATGGCCCTGCAGCTTTTCCATTGGGGAAATGCCAACTGCACACCCTAGAGTTGCAGTTTGGGGTGAAGTTTTCACGTCTGTAAAAAACAAGAAAAAAAAGATAGTTAAATATTACTTAAATTATTTGTCATGTGAACGCACTACAATAACAATAAAGCAGTCATTGGCAATAATTGCTGTCTACAAATGTTTTGTTTCAGGTGTGTGTATTGTACACTGTAGTTTGTATTTTTATTCAGCTTGTTGTCCGGTTTGATCTTACATTGCTCTCAGTGTACATACACAGAGCAATCATAAAAAGTGTCAAATATGTAAACATAGGTCATTAATCATGATTCTGATCTTATATCTGTCTCCTTCCAACAATACTCTATTATAGCAAGAAACAAACATTAGACCAGGTAAAGTGTGATAAGCTGCTGACGTTTCTCATTAACGTTAAACCCATTACACCAAACTTTTTTTTTTTTACCTTTTAATCTGATTTCTGCAAACAAATATGCAGAAATTCATGTATGTACAAAACAGTTCAAGGGATAGTTCACTTAAAGAAAATTAGCCCATGATTTACTCACCCTGAAACCATCCTGTGGTGTATATGTAGCCTATATGTGTATGACATTCTTCTTTCAGACGGACACAATCAAAGTTATATTAAAAAATGTCCTGGATGTATTATAGAAATGAGAAACGTTAGCAGATTTTCATACTTTAACTCGTCTAATGTTTTTCTTGCTACGTACACACACCTTCGTCCCAGCAAACATTGGTCCGACGGCAACGTCGTGTCCCTGGCCAAAAATAGTCGCGGTATGGACGGCAAAAATCGGTAAAAATATGTGACAGAACATTTCCTAAAAATGCATTCAGATACATTTGTACATGTCTACAGTTGCATGTATAATTGTTATTTTAACTTTTAGCTACGTAGTTCAATATATAGTGTATCGGGTGAGAGGACGTCACCTGGCGACGTCTTTTCCACGTGCATTTATAGTCCATCATGACCCTCTATGAAATTCTTGTGAAATATGGAAAAAACCTGTGCTTAATCCTTGCACGGTTAATACTGCAATAATTAATTTAATTGCCCGAGTAGTTTTTAAAAGGTTGTGAAAACGTCCACTGACGTCTTTTGCACGTCTAGTCTAGCAAGACAGAAACAATTATCAGGAATTATCTTTATGAAATACACGATTTGTATACAAAGTAAATATATTTACTTTATCTTGTTTAAATAAATTATAATCACAAAGTGCTCATGGTTAAGGGGCAAATCCACTGCATTTTAGTCATTATTTCAACCTGTTGTAGCCTACCTGATGTATTCGTTGTTATTTTTTATGGAGTGTATGCATATACATGTAAAACAGAAATATACCCGGTCACCATTTATGTCTGAGTTGGATGTAATTGCCCAAACCATAAACTGTGCTGCCAAGATGTATTAACAAAAGATCTCGCGATATTACAAAATCCTGCGATGGGATTATCTCGCGAGATGTTAATGCGTCTCCCATAGATTCTGCCTGGAACTTTGAACAACCACGAGGAGTGGAGGGAGTTGTGTCGATATTATTAAAAATCAACTGTTGGGTAAGTACATTTTGTATTAGATCAACGTCCTTGAGTTTTACTTGTGTGACATGAATAAACCGAAAGAAATGATGCCCACATTGTCAACTGAAATAATTTACTGAGTTTGGCTAAAATTAGCCAGTAGGCTAAACTTTGAACGTATACAACGGTATACCATAGTATAAAGTATATTGTTTAATGATACAGTCAAAGTTTTTACTGTAACTTAGTATTAGTAATGTAGCCTTTTGAGAGTTTCTTTCAGAAAGTAAAAACATCTGAAATGAAATGAAATGTTTAGCTGGATTTTATGTATGTTTTCAGTAACTGCTTTAAAAATAAAGGCAGAACATCTTTTATACAACAAAATAAAATGTAATGCATGTTGATAACCTTTGTCTAATGTTTCATCCATGATTCATTCATCTTGTTCCATGTTTTTTTAAATTTAGCTGTAGACCATTAAAATATTTTGAGAATAAGTGCATATATCATTTACCTCAAATTTATAATTTTATTAAAAAAAAAAAAAAAAAAAAAAAATATAATAATAATAATAATAATATATATATATATATATATATATATATATATATATATATATATATATATATATATTCTCTTCCCTTAGATGCTGTGAAGAGGTGGAGCCCAAATGCTACAGACTCTGAAATTGATGCAGCAATGGCAGAACACCTGAAACATGCTCCAGGAAGAGCTGGTGGATGGTGGATACAAAAAATGAGCCAAACAATGTGTTTAAAGGGATAGTTCACCCAAAAATGAAAATTGTCATCATTTACTCAACCTCATATTTCAAACCTGTATACCTTTCTATGTTATGCTAAACACAAAGATGTTTGGAAGAATGTTTGTAACCAAGTAGATGTTGCTTCCCATTAATCTTTCTCCAATAATGGTAGTCAATGGTTGCTCTATTTGCTTGGTTACAAACATTCTTCAAAATATCTTCTTTTGTGTTCAGCAGAAGAAAAACTCATACAGGTTTGGAACATGAGGGTGAGTAAATTAAAGAATTTTCATTTTTGGGTGAATTATCCCTTTATATATAATTCAGTATTTTGTAATTGGTATTTTAGTTTGGTTAACAAATGTTAAACATTGAAAAAATATTAAGAGAAATTTTGGCTGTTCAAGATCAATAAAATGTTGTGCCAAATCAGAACATACTGCTTTTTTTCTTATGTCCACAAATAATGTGTTTTTGTTTGTGATGTACATGTGATTAAAACGTTTTATTGACGGTCAGGTCTGACTGGACCAATTTTGGACCTTTTTAGAACCTTTGTCAAGATGTGTAAACCTCAAGACTTGATTGCCTTTCACGATGTTACACAATATGTGTGTGATTATTTTAAATGCAGGCTTATATATACACTTAAATTATGCAGAAACACATTTAAACACACAAATGACGACGCATTTAGACGTCCAGGGACGCGCTGAAGAGACGTGGAATTCACGGCCAGAGAAGACGTTAAAGATGTCGGTTCAACTTCCATTTTGGAACTATTTTTCAACCATGACGGGACGTGTCGGACGGACGTCTTTTCAACGGTCATTACACGTCCAAATGTTTGCTGGGGTGCTTCAGCTTGTCCAAAGCTAACGTTAGCTATGGCTAGCTAGTTTCATTTTAAAGTAACACTATGTAGTTTTTCAACCTTCATTATATATTTCCAAGACCCTTGTGATGGTACATCGACTTACAATAGTTTGAATGACACGTCTGCCATAGCCTGACAGTGTCTGTATCGCTTTTACTGGCACTATGTAACTTCGGGTTTCGGGTAGGAACCCGAGCACAAAAAAAACTACAAAATTCGACTGCTTTACGGCATACGTCACTTCCCCCACTTCCTCAGATTCTGACGTGAGAGACCAACTAGCGTTTGATACCCGTCTTATGTTGTTGTCATGACCGAAGCAACAACTAAAAGGAAGAAGGCAAAGGTTTTGTCAGAGGAGACTAAAAGAAGAAAAAGGTTGAGTGACAAATTAAAAGACCGGACGAGGATCAATATTGGAGGGAGAGCAAGACAGTTTGAAGACGGTGAGAGTGCGCGCGCGCGACCGGCTCTCTCTCTCTCTATGCTCGTTCTTTCAGTAACATGCACCCTGTCACAAGCGCAGCAGTCAGTCATCTATAAAGTGTTTATAAATAAATCAGGGAGTCAGGGAGCTGACTACCGCGCGAAATGTAAAAGGCTGAATAACATGGCCTGGCCATGTTACGGAATCTATCTGGTCCTCCATTTATCTTCATGAATCAAGTAATGCTAGTAGAGTAGCAAATTATCAATCTGGTAGCTACACTAACATGCTAGTTTACGATGGTTATAATAATCTTTCAGGATAACTATCCTAATGTCTGCAGGCTGATATGTTTGTGTATTTATTTTTCTGGTGAAAGTGTCTTGCCTCTGGCTATAATGCAAATCGATTTCAAATTTGCAGATTCATCTATGGTAGCTTGATATTATAATATTGACGATATATGGCTATTACCTACCACACAAACATTGAATTGAATTAGCATATCCTTATGTAAAACAGTAGACAATAGGCTACTATAATGACGCAGTCTTGTAAACGTGAGCAACGCGATCTTTTGACGTTTGAAAAAAATAAAACCCATGAAATTATATTCATATGACATGCTGAAATATATGCCAATGTACCTGGGATGAAGACATTTCACACGCAATGCTGTCAGTCTGCCCAAGACGTGAGAACTCAAGACGGTATCGGCTTGTCAACAAATGCACGTGTATCGCCTGGTGTAACCATGACAGATTTTACAACAGTAGTAGAAGACAATACTGTTTCCCAACTGTAGGGGGACCCGAGAGCAAAAACCGCAAAAACGACATAGTGTTGCTTTAACTAGGCGGCACATAACAATGCCTGACAACCAAAACATTAGGGCTGGGTAAAAAATATCGATTTCACGATTTTAATCGATTCTCATTTTTACGAACCGATATCGATTCTTAAATCCCAAGAATCGATTAGTCATCCTGTTCTCAGTTGATGAATGAATGGAACATTGTAGCGCGCATCCCATCCAATAAACGCAATAATCTTTGTGCTTTGTTACAATTGATATGAAACAAAGTCTCAGATTTCAAATTACGTCCATTTCCTTACGAAATTCAAAAACATAAATACCGTTTTGGCGCTGTGGCGTGAGATCGCTCTGGCGCCGCTCAAGAGAATCAGCAGCGCCGAGCACACATGATCTTCTCTTCCGCCTTAATATTACCAGTTACAGCGTGAAATAAACATGAATGAGAATCTGAAAGTGTGTTAAAAGATAGAGTATAACTTATCGAAATCCTTATTGTCACATGGAATCGCTCAATCAGTGTTTCAACCGAGGAAAGAGTCAGTGAAACAGCTTGTAAACAATGTGATGTAACGTCACATTTACCTCAGAAAAAGCATATCCAGTGACCATGAACTCGTTAGTCAGCTAGAAAAAATAACTCTAGAGAGGAGCATTTTGCTAAATATATGCACCATATTACATACGCATTTGATGTTATTTTAAAATTATTTTATGTTCTTCAATATTTAATGCATGTTTAAATAAATCTGGCAAGTTTTTTTATGACAGCCACCATTTAAATATTTATATTTCATATAACTTTATTTTTTAGAAAAATAAAAAAAAAAGTGTAATTGTTTGTATACAAATCAGTAAATATTTCCCTTCAATATTAGGCTATAGTAGGCTAATGAAACAATTTTAATGATAATAAAATAACTGACTCCCATAGTTTACAGCATTAGTTAAGAGATTTGTTTTCCTTGAGAAAATTTGCCATGTATTGTACCTGATATCCAAAATAATCAATATTGAATCGAATCGAATCGTAATCGAAATCGAATCGAATTGCAAGCTTGTGAATCGAAATCGAATCGAATTGTGAAATTTGTGTCAATACCCAGCCCTACAAAACATGATGCAATATTTGGGGTTTTAGCAACAAACAACATATAAAACCGATAGACTACATAGCCTTTTTCTCAAAGGGCTGTTTTTGTTCTGGCCCCAAAGTTTCTTCATTCGTTTAAGATTTGTAACGTTAAGTTAACTAACTTAACTTACCTTATCACCTGCAGCCATTTCCTCTTCTCTTTCTCGTCACAGGGAAAGCGGTAAAATGACAGCTGAATGTCACTTTCTTTTTTTAACTCTGATCTGTTTAAACAACACGGGACACAGCACTGTGGCATGGTTAAAAACACAAGCGAAAGTCGAAGGTAGGTGGAGAGGACCCGGCCTTTGGACCCGGAAACAGTATTATCGGAGAGTGGTTACGTCACGACTTAACAACCGGATAACTCTTCGACAAAGCACAGAAATATGGCCATGCCCCCTTTTTTGCATATTCCGGAGGGAGGGTTGATTATGGGTTAGTTACCTATAAAACCCGGGAGTATCTCGTTGTAGTCCCATTCGAGTCGTTTTTGTAGGCATTAAACTGCCTGGTTTTTAGAAGACGATATCTCTGCTTACATTGAACTTTCAGCGCAGCAACTTTGCAGATACTGTTCATGCACCAACAGCAACATTACACACTATTTAAAATGAAAAAAGTGAAATCGCAATCAACCACCCCTTTAATGGGCAACTGGATATCTAAATTTGTTAATTGTGCAAACCTTTATGATATATATGAGGGATAGGTTGCAATTTGATATTTTACTGTGAGCACTTTTAAAATAACCTTTATGCCAGCTTGCCATATATGTCTGAAAACTGTGCCCAACATTATTTAGTAAACATAGCACAAGCAGTTGTCCTTCATATTGTCTCTTTGATACACTAACCAGACTTTGAGTTACAGCCATTTGAAATGTGCATTTTTTTGCTCTTCTGGGGGCCATTGCTGGGCCCCTGGGGGCGGACGGGCAGTACAATCTACACAGATTTTAGATTTTGAACTATTACTATATCACAAGAATAATGCACCATTCAATAAAACAACAAAACAGTGCCAAAATATCCTTTTCACCCCATCTGACTGCTGATTATTTGCCTGACATCAGTAATGTCTATGCTTTCATTTTAAATGCAGTAGTAGATTTACTAGAATGATCAACATGGATCATCTTCAATTATACTTAAAGTGTTTGTAGCAAGATAGCCCACTGCAGCCTCTTGTTAGTCACACACCTTCTCTTTATTTCACTGAAAATTGGCATACATGCAAGTATGTGCAACTTTTGCTGCATTGTTGTCCCAAATATCATTAACCACAACAAAATGTTTATGTCCTAAGTAAAATAATTATGGTAATTAATTATAGTTAGTTGTTTTTAAATTATGAACTAAACTAAATAAATAAGAAATTCAAATTTCTCAAATAAAATTCTGTCCCAAACACCACTTTCAATACACAATATTCACCATACTTTATTACACAACACTTTATTTGAGGACACAACATAAAGTTGATAAAGTAGCATAAAGGCAAATGAGATTCAAGATAAATAACAATGAGCCTTCAAAAACACATTAACATCACATTAATCCATTCACAGCTGCTGAAGCCACACAAAATGAGTGCCAGAGAATCATATTCAGTCACCTATGATACAGAAAACAGACTTTATATTGTGTTGGAAAAAAATAATTAATTATCACAGCTAAACTGGTTTCTTGCTCTTCCCTGTACGTCTCTATCGTGTTCCTGTTCTTCTTCCTCATCTAAACAGTTTGTTCAGTTGTGCCCTACAGTACACCTGATGAACAGAAGATGTGATCACTGATGTGGTGTAGCTTTTTCTCAGAGGAAGAAGTCTCAACATCCCATCGTCAGGCGTTCTCCAGTCCTGGTCTGAAAGTAAAACAAAAAACACAAACAATTCAAATGAAGTTGTTTAATGGACAGTCAGGTCAGCTTATGTTCTGCATTATTTAAAGCTACATTGTGTAAGATTTTCTCCCATATAGCGGTGAAATTGTATAAGACTACCAACTGAATATTGCTTTCCAGCCCCTCCCATTCCGAGGGTGTTGTAACTCCTACGGTGGCCGTATTATTATGAGTAATCTCCCCCTCGCATTCGTCACGGTGCCACTAAGTAAAGACGCGAAAGGCGAAGCTTGAATTTCCAGGTATGTCCCTCTTTGGCTAATGTATTTTCAAGATGGAGGCGCAACATGGCTGCCGCCATTCGAGCGACTCGCTCATATGTATTCTGAATGGCAGATTCTACACTTACGAGAGTACTTGATTAGTTGGTGGAAGTAATTACACATGAATGAGCACATATAATTTTGAAAGAACAAAGTGTTTTTTTTGCAAAGAATCAACATAAAAAATGACACAGTGTAGCTTTATTTAAAGCAGTGATGGACTACTCTGGCCCTCAGCGTCCACTGTCCTGCAGATTTAGCTCCAACCTCAAACCCTCCTGCCGATTGTCTACAAGTAAACCTGAAGACTTTGGTTAAAATTTTCAGATGTGCTCAATTAGGGTTGGAGGTAAACTCTCCACCTCAAAAAGGAGAACGCAAAAGGGCCAGAGTTGCCTGTTCCTTATTTAAATTTACAAAGCAGCAGTCAGTACATTATATAATATACACATTGAAGTATTATATATATATATATATATATATATATATAATATTGCAGCACATAATATAAGCTAAGTACTGAAGAAAAACAGTTTTACCCATATAAAAATCGAGTGATAATCTGTACAATGTAAAATTGTCAAGATCAAATTATGTAATACACAGCATTGTTTAAATACAAGACATACCAATGGACTTACGCACCTTTCTGTCTTCTTTGGGCACCAGATGTTTCTTCCTCACCCGAAACAAAGGACTTATTCGATTAGCTTGCGTTCATATAAGGACTGGTCTTCCTTCTCTGCTGTAAAACAAGAAAGTCTCCACTTACTCTATGTGCAATTACTATTGTTCTTGAAACATACCAATTAACACAGTTATAATTAAGTTAATTTACCATACGATTCAGGGGAGAACATTTGATGAGTAAATACTGATTGAAATATTGTAGAAACTTTACCTGGGAAGGGCTGATCACGGCAAGATTTGCTGAGACTCACTAGTAGCACTTGTGAGGGTTGGTTCCTAAAAGAGCTGTTGAGTTTGATATTGTAGAGCTTTAAAAAAGATAATCCTGCAAAACAGAAAGGAAGGTAATTTTAATACATTACTTGCAAGAAGTCAGTTTATATATAACTGTAGGATTTATTTATGTAAGAAGTGTTGCATAATTATATATTAAAAGCATTTTTATGTAATAAGTTCACCGATATGTGAGCATTTCTATGAATAAAAGTATGTCTTTAATAGTATGCAATAATCATATGAACTTAAAAAAGTGATTATGATAACATGATATAATATGTTACATGATAACATGTAAAAAAACAACAACATGATTTACATGCAAACGGGAGAGTTACCAGCAGTGTAACTGATCTGATTACGACAAAATAATCGAGTATCTGATGTCATGTGACAAGTCAAATTAGCTTTTCCACTCTTGCAAACAGAGGAAGGTCATGAGGTGTGGAGAGACATCATGTATCACTGGAACATCAACAGACAGGGTCCAATTTGTAATAATTTGAATGAATACAATGCAATTAATATAAACTTTTCTGACAGTGTATGGGACATCCGACTACTTTCCAAGAAGGCACGCAACTGATTTACAAATATGGCGATAAATATGTACAGGAATTGAGGCACTAGCCATTGACAGCAACAGGAGTAAAAGCTGCATGATTATGTACAGGTATTGTACGAATTTGACAACTTGTTAAATCCTGTGAATTATTAAGACTTTTAGACTATGTTTGTACTGATTGGGCTATGGGTTTTGTAAGAAAAGGTTTAAGAAACAACAAATGCTTGATAAAATGTTTGATTTAGGGTTAAAACCAACACATACATACCATTGCGAATATTTGCCTTTGTAGCTTTTCGTCGCCCGTTTACTTCTCCTCAAACAATAATGAGCCGACTGAGTCCGAAAGGCCCTTTTGGTCTTTTCAGCTAAAAAAAAGAGAAAAGAAAATATCATTATATATAATATATCGGATTATTTAATGGAAAAATTACTGATTTACCTTACAAATATTTGTTGTTACATTATTAGACATTAAAAGCATGATAAGTGTTGTGATTAATATGCATTTACAACAAATATCACTTTAAAACTACCAATACTGAGGTAAAAGCACGGACAGTTTTGTGGTTACTGTCCTTTTACCACACCTATCACAGTAAAACCAAGGTTACGGTGGTAAACGCATGGTAAGTGTTGTGGTTACTGTGCATTTACAACAAATATCACATTAAAACTACAAATAATGTGGTAAACGCATGGTAAGTGTTGTGGTTAATATGCATTTACAACAAATATCACATTAAAACTACAAATAATGTGGTAAAAGCATGTAAATGTTGTGGTTAATATGCATTTACAACAAATATCACATTAAAACTACAAATAATGTGGTAAAAGCATGGTAAGTGTTGTGTTTAATATGCATTTACAACAAATATCACATTAAAACTACAAATAATGTGGTAAAAGCATGGTAAGTGTTGTTTTTACTGTGATTCTACTACAAATACCACTTTGGAACTAATTGTACTAACTTACTTTAAACCATAGACAGTAAAAGAAACCTAATATGAATATTATTAACTGATAGAAGGTCTAGGCCTGTAGCACGTCACGTGACAGATAGTGTTTAATCACCCTGTTTTGAATTAGAAAGCAATGAAACGCAAATCTCCGTGGAGATGACAAATATAATGCAGTGACTGAACATGAGCTAATCTGATTCATTTCGACCATCAGAAAAGACATTATATCAAACATTATTAGGACAGTGTATTTTCGACTACTTACCAACATCTGGCACACGTGAACTGATGCCAAATATCGCGATGTGTTCGGAAGGAGACTTCTTTAACGCGATTTCCTACTGATAAAATTCGCGTAGTCGTTTATACTTTTTTTTAAATCAATAAACAGCAAAGCAGTCCAGCTTCCCTGGCAATAAGACCGAAATAATAACATTAAAAGAAATACATATATAAACATGATAAGATATCGTGAATAAATGTCGATTAAACAGCTTTCTCTGCTCCAGCCCGACTGGCAGAAAGAATCGTGCATTACATTAGTACAAAAATAAATAAAATAAATAAATAAAAATGCTGATATCACGCAAATAACGAAATAAACGTGTCAGTATCACGAACCAGTAGATTAAATGACGTGACCATATCACGAACTGCCATGAGACTGGGCTGTGTGGCACCTCAAAAGCGTGGAAATAATTCCTAATTTATATTAAAATGAGTGTAAAGGCCTACTGAGAAGTCTGAACATTACTGGTATTGTCATTTTTATAACCTTTATTTACCATCTGGAACGGAGAAAAAATGATACCACTTAGCGCCTCTAGTGGACTTTTCACTCGAAAAGTGCAGGGAAACGTACTTGGAGGTACGTATTTCAGGTTTTGCAAAAATGTAGGCAGAGTAACGTATTTCCCATGAGCCTGGGTTGAGAATACGCTTTTATCCAAAGCGACTTACAACTGAGGACTAAAGACAAGCCAAGTCATTGTGAAGAGGCAAAAACAATATATATATATATATATATATATATATATATATATATATATATATATATATATGTTAAATGCTCACAGGTAAGTGTTGTTAAACTGGCTGACCGTAAAGGATTCTAAATAAGCTAGAGTTTGATAAGAAAGATAGACATTAAATTATTTGAATGGAAGAGTAGCCTAACATAAACTAAATTAGCACTAAGCCTAACAATTGTATTTAAAATATAATTGAAGTTGAAGCTGGTGAAAACTAAACTTCTTAATGTTTGTGAACAAGAACGACTCTCTGATCTTCTGCTTCTGGTCATTGAAAAAGACATCCTAATCATAAAAGATTAAGTTATTTAGATCTTTCAGGACATGGTACCAAAATAGAAAGGTTTTGCTGTAAAAGGAAAATACCACAATGTAAAACGGTAAATAGTTTCTGTTATTACCACCAATGTGTAATTGTGAATCATAAAAAAGTGTGTGCTGTTACACTTTTAATTGTATATTTTGTAATAACTGGATGATTTGTGTTAAGCAACCACCCCCTTAGTGCCCCTTTTTTTGGTTTAGGCCACTGCCCCTCAAAATGTCTGTGCACGGCCCTGTCCCTGAATGTAGGAAAGACTAAAATAATTTCAGTAATCAAATTGCAACAGATTGCCTTCTATACAGAGATACAAATATATTATATATTAGCTATTTGACATGGCATTTGGGCATTACCTGAAAATGACATGGTGATAAAAAGCTTTGCGTTGCATACAGCGGTAAAGTCAGGGTTCTCAAGTTTTATCAAAAGCTTGGAGTGAGATCACATGCGGTTAGGGGAGGAGCCCTAATGGAGCCCCGCCCCCGCCCATCCCCGCCCCCCAATTTTAGCCATTGTTCATTATTAACCAGCACAAATTGAAATCATAACAATTGGTAAATCTGATAAATGACAGAGCAATTCATCACACCAAATATACTCTTTAATGTTATATTTCAAAATTACAAATATACAAAAATTACAAAAATATAACAAATTGCTCCAAACAGTTTGGAAAAACAAATCTTTTTGCATTTTGAATGTGTCTAGTCGAAATGGTATAATGATTTATTGTGTGGTGGGACATTGTGAACAAATGGACATATTGGAGTATTAAGGTGTGTGTGTACACAAGAGTACACAATCCAGCTTATGAAATGTGTTTTGTGTTGTAAGTGTTTGTTGCACATTTTGATGCCTTGCAACCTTTTTAGGGGGCTTAGCCTTTGGTGCCCAGAATGATAAAATATCTTTTTGCTTTTTCCCTGACATCTTTGAAAAATACAAATGCAATGGCAATGATTAATGTATGTTTTGACAGGATATAAAATATTACCCAGAGCACTCTGCTTTAATACATGTAGCCTTAATGTAACTAGAAAGACTATTAATACAGTATAATAAATCATTTAAAATAAAATGAAGAAATACATCTTCATTCCTTCCCATACCCACTAACATTTCCCTTAGTTTCAGATAACGTAAGCTAGCCAAACTGAGCCAAAGCTAGAGTTTTTGACTGCATCAATTAATGTATACGATGGGCTATATATTAAATGTTCTAGCCTAAAAATGTTAGACGAGCTTTCTTCCAATTTACCTTCTCCATCACGACGTGTGTTCGCGCAATGTTGGTTACCTAGTAACGAACGTACGGTGGCCGAGAATGTTCCGTCAACTTCCGTGTGTGTTCGCGGATCTATTATGCCTAATAACGAACGCAGTCTGGCCGAGATACGTGCTGGCGGCAGGAAACTTCACTTTGTGTGACTGCGCCTCGTATACAACGTTTTATATATAAAGCTTACAGGACAACTTGGTTGGCATTGCCTTTTCAGCGTGAGAAATAATACACGGTGTGGCGTGTGAGCGTGTGAACTGGTTGAATTGCGTGTGTCTCACGGCCAATGCGTGAGACTTGAGAACCCTGGGTAAAGTTATAGTACAATAATACTTGCACAAAAAGGAGGGCTTTCAGAACAACACACCATTGATGGTGACCACAGAAGTATGCTTCCCTGGAGTGATTGTGAGGTCACGAGTCCATTCACAAATTGACCTTGGTGCAGGAACAGGCAGTTGACATACTGCAAAAAAGAAAGAAGTTATGAAGGGTGTATTTACAGCTTCTCCTCAGTCCCTTAGATGCATTTCCCAAAACGCTAACCTCATTTTCAAAATAGTGCTTTAAGACCCAACAATTAATCCAAACTGGCCACACCACTATTCCAACTGTAATTGTCACTATGTTGAAACAACATGTAAATGCTTAAGCACATTTTGAAAAATATTAAGACGCAATTGACTTAGCTGGTCAAAGATATGCTGGTCAGAACTGTCAAAACCAATCATACTTTTGTTATTCAGCTATAAAATTTCACACTTGCACTTTAGAGTTTTGAGAAGAAGCTTAGAATGAGATTAGCATTTTAGAAAAAAATGTCTAAGCCATTTAGAAACACTGTTAAATATAAACATGTGTGCTAGCCACAACAACATTTGGGGAATTACACTATAAGTATGAGACAATTTGATATAATGCTAATTTTAACATACTTTGTTTACAAAACTGAGGCTGGCCATTTTCATTCACCACCACAGCAGTTGTAGGGGGAATGGGCTCAAGAAATCCATGAAACACAGCCTCTCTGTCATGGAAGACATTTCTCTTGTGGGCCTCCGTGTCACAGTAGCACAGAGGAACTCCATGTCCAGTGGTACACAGTCCAGGCACCTGATCACAGCTTCTACAGCACAGCATCTGTGACAATTTTGGATGAATACTCTCTCGGTTGAGAGTTTTGCATCAGAAAGCATAGGCCTAGCAGTTTTCATTCTCGCATCTGTGAGAAGCTGCCTTTGTTCCCAAGCAGAAACCATTCTGTCTGTTCCCTCCAGAACCTGACCTGCAGTTATGGTGTCCCTTAACTCTTGGAGTCTTGTTTCTAAAAAACAAAAATATACATTCACTTGTCCTTAAAAGGGCTATACTCATGATTATGATCACACACAAGTATATATCAGTTATACTGTGAGTCTGTAGTGGAACTGACAAAACATAATGCTTGATTATGATTAAATAAATGGTGGAAATTGGAAAATGTAGTGTAATGATACTACTGTAACACTCAGTATTCTCACCAAGACTTGCCAACTCTTGATCTTCTATCTGAAGGCCTTCCTCATGCACAGGATCCCTTCTTCTGGATTGAGAAGCAGCTGCAGAGACAGTCATTTTGCTTAACCCTTTGATCAATATTACATGAAACCAATTCATTTCAAAATGAAAATATTCCATAAGGACTGGAGGCAGGGAAACTAAGCAAAAATTATTAAAAGACAACACAAGTAAGGATTATCAGTCACATGCTCTTAAACTATCTTATATATTAGTGAGAAAATTTTTCACAAACATTGCAACACCATTTTGTCAAAGTGGTATCTAACTCTCATTTAATATTATGTGTAACCACCAAAACACTATTTAATGAATTATCTTTATTCTTAGATACAGTAATCATGTTTTAGTAAAGAACAAACCTGATCCAGGGCACTGGCAGTGTGTTTCCCGACGTTTCTCACGCCTGCCTGTGACCAGTGGATTAGTGAGGGATCTCTTCCTGCTTTTCCTCGTTTTTCTATGAGGAAAGGCAGGGTTTTCCACGGCCATGGCAGCCTATATATTTGCAGAGCACTTATATCAGCAGCACTTATAATTGAGCATTATTCATTAGTTGCATAAAAGGGTCTTACTAACCCTTTACATCACATCTATAAACAGCATTAGCCATTAGTATTTTCAGACTTAGGTATTTGCTTATCTTGACAAGCCTTACCCTGGCATCATGGAGATGAGCATCACTAATGAATGCTGCCATGTGCATCCTGGCATCATTGGGATCATCAAAGACCCTCACGTCAGAATTGAGGGACATCACATACAAACAATACAGACACAATATAAAAACAATACACGAAATGAAGAAAGAGAGATAGAGAGTGGCTCTTAAAAGTGCCGTTGTTTTGATTTGTGTGTGTATATGTGTGTGTTGGTGGAGTCAAAAGTGTTGCAAATGCAATAAAGCTGTAAAACAGGAAAAAGCAAAAGATTATTAGAATAGTAGTATTCTAGTAAATGAGCATTTTTTAATTGTTAGGACAGAGTAATTGTAGTACAATACAAATCAATCCTTACTGTACAAATATCAGATTTGTACCACATTCAGTTGACAAAAGCAAGTACCTACACAAATCTATTTTTATTTTAGGCCTACAAATAATGGAAACAGTGATCTTCTTCTGTCCTGTTGTGTAAAATACGTCTCATAATATCCACTGCTCTCTCTTCTCAATGTCACAAATAACTAAAGTAACAATTACCCTCATATCTCATGATGATTTCAGTGTCTTCTAAAATGGCAAAGTCTTACAAAAGTATGGCACCATAGTGTTACAGGATATTCTATCTATAAGTTAGTGATGGGTCGTCTCTCTATTTAATTATACATTAATTATATCAGGTATGAACGGTCATTGACATTGAGTCGCACTGAGCAGTCAAATCCTCTGGAAAGATTCCAGGTCCACGTTTTTATTCCAGCCCATCCCTGATTGTGTTAATTCTCCTTAGTTACACTTCTGACATTTACTTTGCACTTTGAATAAAACTTTAACCACTGCAACAACACGTTGTTAATTGTTGTCTTTTTGGTAGCTGGCAGTGCCACAATTAACTGTGCCGGGGCAGTTTACATTTAATCGAGATGTGTGGAGAACTTTGCTGTTTTGAGAGTTTGAGAAATTGCTAACATAGCTAACCTCGTGTTCTGTAGTTGTATGTTAGCGATCGTCATTCTATCCTCTTGTGTCACAGCCCACATGTTTCAGTTGCCCTTTTTCTTATGTTAGGCTGATTCTGCTCGATGATAGAATCCTGAACTTTTGCTCTCTTTGAAGTTTAACAGGTATGTACTCCCAATACCAGGTTATGAATATAATGTGTTCATTTAAAAAGTTTTCTTGTATTGATTAATGTTCAATGGCACTGAAAAGCCCAATGTAAGGCATGTACATGTTGCTTCGCGCATATTACTGTATGCATGTATTAACTATTGAAAGGATGGTTTGTTTCATGTTGCATAATGTTAATGTAAGAGCTAAAACCCCAGAGTGGAAAACAGAGATAACACGCAATATGACCCATACACATTATATATCCGGGCATAATGTAATGTTTATTTTTTTTGTATTTTATTTTCTAATTTTTGAATGTGATTAAATGTGGAGTCTGCATTCTACGTGATTGAGAGAGGCTGATTCTGCTCGATGATAGAATCCTGAACTTTTGCTCTCTTTGAAATTTAACAGTTGAGCCAAATAAAGTGCCTTGAGGAAAGTCAGTGTCCTGTCTTCAGCACACCAGAACACAACGCAGTAGTCGGCGAAGTGCAGACCGCGCCGGCTACATTGGTGCCGTGACCCGGATATCTCCGCTTCAGATCATCGCCAGGGTGATCGCCGGTGGTTGCTGTGACGAGTAGAAACTTCTTCGGGACATTGACAAGTATATGGGCTAATGTTAATGTGTGAATTGTAACTCTTAATTGCTTCTATCTCGGTTAATATCATTTTACGTTGTGATTTACATGCCATATTTGCATGTGCTAGTAATTCACATAGTATTACCATAGTCTATCACATTACAACTTTGGTAAAAAATAGCTGATGGGAAGGATGTGCAGACACCACTTAGCTTTGGGGATGCTGGGGTGCTAAGCCTAGGGAGGGGCAGATTTATGAGTAGGGTGGAGTGCACGCCGGTTAAAGGTGCTGGTGTACTAGACAGACCTGTACTCTCATCCACACACTTACACACTGGCGAGTATTCTCCCACACCACACATGCATAGGTTAGGGGATGCCCCAGACATTGGGAGCGGTGTTAGTTCAGTGGGCCGTCCTGTATTCTCATACACTCAGCGCGCACAGATGAACATTCTCCACGTCAGCCAGTGTCTAGTCCAGATGTGAGTTCTGCCAACCTAGGGAATCTCATCACACAATTAGCTCACGAAATGAGAGAGAACATTGCAAGCCAATTACAGAGATCTGGATGCAGATAGCCAAACCACTCCTACACCTAGCCTGAACTTAGGATATGGACAGTCTGACTTGAACATGACTGGAGTAAAGTTAGTTATGAAGACAGATGTCAAAGAGTCACCGTACTTCAGGGGTGATGGAACAGACAAACATACAGTGCATGAGTGGGAAGAAATTATGAGCGTTTACCTGAATAAGAGGGGTGTCCCCCTGCAAGAGTACTCCCAGGAGATAATGTCAAGACTAATGGGAAAGGCTAGAGACATTGTAAAAGTTACCCTGCGAAGCATGCCATCGCTGCAGCCAGCTGAAAACTCCATGCTCGTCTCTGATATTCTGAAACAACATTTCAGTGAAGTAACCTACTCCTCGATGCCTTTAGCAGATTTCTATAACACACTTCCTTTGGCTGGAGAAAGTCCCATGGACTATTGGATACGCTTGAATAAGGCCGTTGATGTCGCGGATGAGTGTCTGAGAAGGCAGGGGCGAAACATTGAGGACCCGTCTCACAAAGTCACAATGATGTTGGTGAAACACTGTCCTGACCCCGCTCTTGCAAGTGTCTTAAAGTGCAAAACAGCTGAAAAGTGGACGGCAAATGAGATTCAGGAGCACCTCGTTGAACATCAGAGAGAGTCCAGAACAATGTCTCAAGCCAAATCTTACCGGCCAAAGAACATAGGTGTACATGCTCAGACATCAGCAACAGAGACAGTCATTGCTAATAACACCACAGACCTTACTTGCTACCCGAAGACAATGGGGCTCCCATCCTCTCCTCAGAACGAGAGCGTCTGCATCCAGTCTCTCATTGGCTTGCTGAACCGTGTGCTGGAGCAGACGAGCCAGACAGCAGCAGTCGTGCCACCTAGCAGGGGGCCAGCGGCCATCATTCAGAATAGATGTAGAGTCTGTCAGTCTACTGAACACTCAACTACTGCGCACTGTAGACAGGCAAACCTCTGTATGGGCTGTTATAAGCCCGGCCACTGGAAGAGAGAGTGCCAACAGCGCCGGCCAAGAATTAACACCCAACCACAGTTAGCACAAGCACAGCCTAAACCTGAGCAAGGCGGAGCCAGTTTAAACTAGATAGCTCACATACGGAAAGGGGATGTGTGAGCGTTAAAGCGTCAACCCTTGAAGAAAGTGAAGAATTGAAGGAAATGTATGTCAATGTTTGTAAAGCAATGTCCGATAATTGCACAGTAATAGTTCAGAATATTCACACAGTCGAGACGTTCAGTGAGTTATGTGAATGGTGACACGCACCAGTGACAGTGAATAGCCGTGCTCAGTTGCGAGGACTCCTTGATACAGGGTCAATGGCCTGCACGATAAGTGAAGAGGCGGAGCAGAGACTACTATCAGATAGTGTCTTGACCCAACAGCAGGAACTCCCACAACGCATCATCCTTGTTGGCTGTGGAGGAGTACAGGTGAGCCCCAAGTGTATGTATGACATGGAACTAAGTCTGTATGGGGTGAACTGCATGGTCCCCGTCCTGATGGTCACTGGTCAGAAAGACGACGTCATAGAAGGCACCAACATGCTAAAACGTGTGCTGCATCAGCTGAAAAATGAAAGCAATTATTGGACACTTATCTCGAGCAACACAAAGGGGTCTTCAGATGGGGAACAGTTCTTGGAAATGATGTCAAGCCTCACGAGATGGAGGGGTGAAGATGTGCCGGGAAAAGTAGGGACAGTAAAGTTAACTCAAGCGGTGACTCTCCTCCCCAAACAAGAGTACCTGCTGTGGGGTAGATTGCCAAGTGATGTGCCCAAGTCACCTGGGAGCACGGTTATGGTGGAGCATACAACCTCTAGGTGTGTGCCCAGGGGCATCATGGTGGGTAGAGTGGTAACGCCGCTGTGGGGAGATGGCTGGACCCCCATGAAAATCACCAACATCTTTGACAAACCACTCACCCTGAGAAAGAACAGTAAGCTCGCAGACGTCTCTGCTTGTGTTGCTGTTGAAGACCTCGCACTGTTCCAGGGTTCCTGTCAGAGTGGCTCTGGCTCTGTTAGAGTGACTCATGAGAACCAGAACGACAACACTGACCTGAAAGACAGGCTGCAGAAGTCTGGTCTGGGAAATGTCGACATTGACCATTGTGAAGCGAGCCACTCCACCAAGCTCCAACTTGTGACGTTACTGGAGAAGTATCAGGATGTATTCTCAAAGCATCATCTTGACTGTGGAGAAGCCAAGGGCTTTGCGCATAGAATCCGCCTCACTGACGACCGTCCCTTCCGTCTTCTGTATCGCAGAGTGCCGCCAGCCCACTATCAAAAGCTGCATCAAGTTCTGACTGAGATGGAAGAGCAGGGAATCATATGGAAATCAATGAGTGAATATGCTTCCCCACTCGTGATGGTTTGGAAGAAAAATGGCGATCTCCGTATATGCACAGACTTTCGATGGCTGAATGCGAGAACCATCAAGGATGCTCATCCTTTGCCCCACCAATCGGACTGCTTGGCTGCCCTTGGCGGTAATGCTGTCTTCAGCACCATGGACCTCACGTCTGGTTTTTATAACCTGCCCATGCATGAGGAGGACAAAAAGTATACCGCCTTCACAACACTACTAGGCTTGCACGAGTATATCAGAATGCCGCAGGGGCTTTGCAACAGTCCGGCGTCCTTCATGAGGATGATGCTGAGTATCTTTGGTGATCTTAATTTCAGCAGTCTCTTGTGCTACCTAGATGATCTATTGATTTTTGCCTCCAATGAACAGCAGGCCCTCAGCAGATTGGAGGTTGTTTTTCAGAGGCTGCGGGAGCACAACCTGAAGTTGAGTCTGAAAAAGTGCCATCTGTTGCGGAAATCCGTGAAGTTCCTCGGACACATTGTTGACGGTGACGGTGTGGCTGTTGACCCAGAGAAGGTTGAAGTCATCGCCAAAATGTCAAAGAGGGACTTGATGGAAGACGATAGCTGCACTCCTTCAGTCCACAGAGTGAAGTCGCTCCTGGGGATGGTATTTTATTACCAACATTTCATACCAAATTTCTCCCCATTGCAAAACCCTTGTTCACCCTCACAGCTGGGCAGAAACGGAGAGGAAAGGCCGGGAAGTACAGTCAGAATCCAGGAGTCTACAGAAAGCTCAAGCCTGCAGACTGGAACCCTGACTGCGACTCTGCTTTCGCCAGTCTTAAGGAGAAGCTCCTGAACTGTGTGGTCCTCACCCATCCAGACTTCTCTAAGCCCTTTGTTCTGTCCATTGATGCGTCTCTTAATGGCCTAGGGGCAGTTCTGTCCCAGATACCAGAAGGGGAAATGAAGGCACGCCCGATCGCCTTTGCCAGCAAGACCCTCACTGGCTCACAAAAGAGGTATCCTGCCCACCGCCTGGAGTTCTTGGCGCTCAAGTGGAGTGTTTGTGAAAAATTCAACCACCGGTTGAAGGGCCACACTTTTATAGTGTGGACCGACAATAATCCTCTGACTTATATAATGACCAAACCAAAACTTGACGCTTGCGAACAAAGGTCAGCATCAAACACATCCCTGGGATAAAGAACATCGTGGCGGATGCCCTAAGTAGAGATCCTTTTGCTAAATCAGTGAGCCAAAGGTTGATCAGCGAGTCGTATGAAAGTCTTTTGGCTGAAGCAGAGGGAACCAAGGAGGAAAAAGTCCAGGATTTTTTCCGGTGCAAGACCCAGTGTTTCCAGGCACACGATGCAGGCTGCTGCGTAACCACGGGCACCACTCAAGATAGGCTGACCGGCAGTCAAGAACCCTCGCATGTGAGATCTGCCTGTGAAGCTCACGTAGAGTGGGAAAGGGGAGCAGAGATAAGAGCAAAACAGTGTCTCAATGCTTTTCCACAGGCGGTACCCTCAGAACAAGACACACTTCCAGCCCTCTCCATTGGCAAGCTAAGGCACAGCCAGGAAACAGATCCAGTTATCAGGGAGGTTCTGCCACTCGTTCAGAGGGGTGAGCCACCACCTAGGCGAGGGAGAAGTAGGTTAGCTCTTACGGCCCAGACACTGTGCAAGCAGTGGCATCACCTAAAAGTCCAGGACGGAGTTCTATATAGGGTAACCAAAGACCCGTTAAGTAGAGAGAAGAGGTATCAGTTTGTGCTGCCTGTTAGCTTGAAGGCCAAGGCTCTCGCTGGTGTGCATGACCTCGCTGGGCATCAAGGGCAGGCCAGAACAGCACACCTCGCCCGACAGCGTTTTTTCTGGCCGCAAATGGGAAGAGACATCAAGGAATATGTGAAATGCTGCCGACGCTGTAATCTTGCAAAGACCCCTGAACCAGCTGCCCGAGCTCCCTTGGAGAGCATTCGCACTTCGGCACCCATGGAACTGGTGTGCATTGATTTTTGGAGTGCTGAGGACTGTAAGCAAAGGTCTGTGGATGTGTTAGTCATAACAGACCACTTCACAAAATTGGCTCATGCATTCCCCTGTGTCATCCAAACTGCAAAGCAAATAGCGAAGAAGTTATGGGATAACGTGTTCTGCATCTATGGTTTTCCGGAGCGAATACATTCCGATCAGGGAGCCAATTTTGAAAGCAAACTCATAGCCGAACTCCTCAGCCTCACAGGGATTATGAAAACACGCACAACAGCATACCATCCTATGGAAAATGGGCAGACCGAAAGGTTCAATAGGACGCTGGGCAGTATGTTGCGTTCCCTACCGCTGGCAGCTTAACAACACTGGGTCCAACAGATACAGACTTTGACCTTTGTGTATAACTCCACCATTCATGAAACAACTGGATATCCCCCGTTTTACTTGATGTATGGTCGAGTCCCCAGACTCCCGGTAGATATGGTCTTCAAACAGGTCTTGAAAGATCCCGTCGTGGTGAATTATAAGATCTATGCAGAGAAGTTGATGGCAAACCTCCATGTGGCTGCCAGCATAGCTCAGCAGCATACGAGGAAAGGACAGCAACATCAAGCTGATGGTTACAACAAGACAGTACGTGGAACCCACTTGAACGTTGGCGACCGAGTTTTGCTTGCTAATAAAGCGGAGAGAGGGAAGAGGAAGTTAGCGGACAAGTGGGAGCCCACCATGTATACCATCATAGACCGGAACCCTCAGACTCACGTTTACAAAGTCAGGGAGGAGAGTGGAAAAACCAAAGTCGTCCATCGGAATCTGATGTTGGATGTGAGCTTCTTGCCTGTGCCAGAACAAAGCAGGGAAGAGATGGATGAAGCTGCCTCAGATGTGGCCAGTGAGTTCCAGCCTTCCTCTGTTGATGCCTTGAGTGGCCTGGCAGTAGACGATTCTGAGGACCGTACCTGCTCGTGGTGAAACGCATCATCTGATGCTGAGTCTGAGTCTAGGGGAGAAACTGATGAGTCTGAGATGGAAAATGAGATACCCCTCTCTCTGTCCAGAGACCCTGTTCAACTGACACCCACGAAAGCCCAGTCTAAAGAGGTCAGAGGCCAAGGGGGAACTGAATATTCACCTGTGAGAGACTTAACGGGTTGATGTTCCTGACTTAGGCGAGACAGAGTCCCCGGACGTCATAGCACCTGTCACAATGACTGATAGTCAGACACCCACACAAGCACAAGGGCCTGTGAGACAGGTTGTCAGCACACGTACTGGCAGGGTTGTTAAGGCAGTCAATCGCTTCATAGAGAACATGGTGCAAAAACCTCTCACCAAGGGTTTTGTTAAAGTGGTCAATAGAAGGTCACTGTCTTTACTCTCCTTATTTTAGATATAGGAAAAAAAATAGAGACTCAGATATTTTTCTTTATCACCTGTAGTATGACTTGAGTCATGAGATGTTCATATTGGAGGGAAAGTGTTCCGAGACCTAATATGGTGTAAAAGGCATCATATTCACTAGAAGGGGCAGTAGCCTGATCAACTGCTGTTTTCTTTCAACTTACTTTTGTAAGTAGCTTTATATGTTGTGAATGGGGAATGGAGTCCCAGGGTTATCTTGGACCAAGTGAACAAGAGTTTTGTTTTGTATGTTTTGTTTCTTTTCTACCCTCTACGTGCTAAGGATTTTGGTGAAATTAAAGAGGGGTGAATGTAACAGGTCAAAGAATGACAAATATTTTTGCAACCTTTTATCTTTTATTTTCTATTGGTTGTGAGTTTATTTCACCAAAATATAGTATTGTTCAGTTATGTCATGGTAGCTTATAGGTATTGGGAGAGTTATTTGTTGTGTATGTGCGCCCTCTATTGGATGTGAGGTCATATACTGAATTTTCGCATTCTTTTCTCAGTCTGCATTCTACGTGATTGAGAGAGGTATGTGTTCGCGTCAGCGCAATGTAAAATTGAGATATACCTGTTAAAACTTTAGTTTCAATGCACATGGTAACTAGTACGTGTAATTTATAATGAGTGCAGTTACATTTAATCGAGATGTGTTGAGAACTTTGCTGTTTTGAGAGTTTGAGAAATTGCTAACATAGCTAACCTCGTGTTCTGTAGTTGTATGTTAGCGATCGTCATTCTATCCTCTTGTGTCACAGCCCACATGTTTCAGTTGCCCTTTTTCTTATGTTAGGCTGATTCTGCTCGATGATAGAATCCTGAACTTTTGCTCTCTTTGAAGTTTAACAGGTATGTACTCCCAATACCAGGTTATGAATATAATGTGTTCATTTAAAAAGTTTTCTTGTATTGATTAATGTTCAATGGCACTGAAAAGCCCAATGTAAGGCATGTACATGTTGCTTCGCGCATATTACTGTATGCATGTATTAACTATTGAAAGGATGGTTTCTTTCATGTTGCATAATGTTAATGTAAGAGCTAAAACCCCAGAGTGGAGAACAGAGATAACACGCAATATGACCCATACACATTATATATCTGAGCATAATGTAATGTTTATTTTTTTTGTATATAAAAATGTATAGTGTTTGTTGAAATAGTGGAAATATTTTAATGAGCCACAGGACTAATCTTAGTGCTGGTGTTGCTATACTTTTCTCTCTAGGTGTCTGTAATCAACCAATTATGTTTGAGATAGTACCTGGTCGACTTTTAAGAGCAGATACAGTGGGGCCAAAAAGTATTTAGTCAGCCACTGATTGTGCAAGTTCTCCTACTTAGAATGATGAGAGAGGTCTGTAATTTTCATCATAGGTACACTTCAAATATGAGACAAAATGAGAAAAAAAAAATCCAGGAAGTCACATTGTAGGATTTTTAAAGAATTTATTTGTAAATTATGGTGGAAAATAAGTATTTGGTCAATAACAAAAGTTCAACTCAATACTTTGTAACATAACCTTTGTTGGCAATGACAGAGGTCAAACGTTTCCTGTAAGTCTTCACCAGGTTTGCATACACTGTAGCTGGTATTTTGGCCCATTCCTCCATGCAGATCTCCTCTAGAGCAGTGATGTTTCGGGGCTGTCGCTGGGCAACACGGACTTTCAACTCCCTCCACAAATTTTCTATGGTGTTAAGGTCTGGAGACTGGCTAGGCCACTCCAGGACCTTGAACCGCTTTTTTACGGAGCCACTCCTTCGTTGCCCGGGCGGTGCGTTTGGGATCATTGTCATGCTGGAAGACCCAGCCACGTTTCATCTTCAAGGCTCTCACTGATGGAAGGAGGTTTTGGCTTAAAATCTCACAATACATCACCCCGTTCACTCTTCCCTTAACACGGATCAGTTTTCCTGTCCCCTTTGCAGAAAAACAGCCCCAAAGCATGATGTTTCCTCCCCCATGCTTCACAGTAGGTATGGTGTTCTTGGGATGCAACTCTGCATTCTTCTTCCTCCAACCACGACGAGTTGAGTTTTTACCAAAAAGTTCTATTTTGGTTTCATCTGACCACATGATATTCTCTCAATCCTCTTCTGGATCATCCATATGCTCTCTGGCAAACTTCAGACGGGCCTGGACATGTACTGGCTTAAGCAGGGGGACACGCCTGGCACTGCAGGATTTGAGTCCCTCTCGGCGTAGTGTGTTACTTATGGAAGCCTTTGTTACTTTGGTCCCAGCTCTCTGCAGGCCATTCATCAGGTCCCTTGGTAGTTCTGGGATTTTTGCTCACCGTTCTCATGATCATTTTGACCCCACGGGATGAGATCTTGCGTGGAGCCCCAGATCAAGGGAGATTATCAATGGTCTTGTATGTCTTCCATTTTCTTACAATTGCTCACGCAGTTGATTTTTTCACACCAAGCTGCTTGCCTATTGTAGATTCACTCTTCCCAGCCTGGTGTAGGTCTACAATTTTCTTCCTGGTGTCCTTCGACAGCTCTTTGGTCTTGGCCATGGTTGAGTTTGGAGTGTGACTGTTTGAGGCTGTGGACAGGTGTCTTTTATACAGATAACGGGTTCAAACAGGTGCCATTAATACAGGTAACGAGTGGAGAGGACAAAAGAGCTTCTTAAAGAAGAAGTTACAGGTCTGTGAGAGCCAGAAATCTTGCTGGTTTGTGGGTGACCAAATACTTATTTTCCACCATAATTTACAAATAAATTCTTTAAAAATCCTACAATGTGATTTCCTGGATTTTTTTTCCTCATTTTGTCTCTCATAGTTGAAGTGTACCTATGATGAAAATTACAGACCTCTCTCTCATCATTCTAAGTAGGAGAACTTGCACAATCAGTGGCTGACTAAATACTTTTTGGCCCCACTGTATTATGGTTGGACAAATAGGGTTTTCTTTTTTTAATGTATATGCTCCAAATGTTGGACAAGAGCGTAAGATATTTTTTGAAAAGTTATCAGATGCTTTGTCACAGTGCCCACAGGATAATGTTGTGGTAGTAGGAGGTGATTTTAACTGCATTATAAACCCTGATTTAGATAGGAATCGCGATGAACCTCACTCAAGTTCTGCAGAAGTTTTAAAAAATGTTATTGGTTATCATGATCTTGTTGATATATGGAGAGATAGTTTTCCTGGGGTTAAACAGTATACCTGGTTAAAAGATAGCTCAAATTCTTTGTCTGGAGCGAGACTTGACCGATTTTATGTTGCCAAGACTAATAGTGGTAGGTTTTATAATAGTCTAATAGTACCATCTTTTCTATCTGACCATCATTATATCTCCGTCGATGTCTCTGTCCTGTCTTCTAAAAATCACAAATCACACTGGCACTTTAACAACAGATTATTACAGGATCACTCTTTTGTTCACTCTTTTGGCCTTTTTTGGCAATCTTGGAGAGAGGAGAGATGTAGTTTTCCTTTATTAAGTCAGTGGTGGGACATAGGCAAAGTTCATATTAAGTTGTTTTGACAACAATATACTGCCCATAACACCAGAACTCTCAAAGAAAAAATGAGATCTCTTGAAGAAGACATTCTGAGACAAAGTAACCATGGTGACTCTGCTGATTCCATTGAGAGAAATAAATTCCTTCTAAAGACTTTGTTGGAGGAGCAAGGAAAAGCAGTTCTCTTAAGGACCAGATATTCTCAATTAAATTAAATGGACACTCCCTCTGCATTCTTCTTTGGTCTGGAAAAAAAACCCAAGAGAACATAAGTATTTCCATAAACTGAATTTTCCACAAGGTGGTGTGACAACTGACCAGCAGGAAATCTGCACTCATGCACTTTCCTTTTATGAGGACCTCTACCGTGCTGAACCATGTGACAGATCAGCAGCAGAACAACTTTTATGTGATCTACCACAGTTATCAGAGAAATATCAACATATCCTTGAGAACCCTATATCTTTTGCTGAACTTTCTCTTGCCGTCCAGGAGCTGAGCCCTGGGAAGTCGCCTGGTCTGGTGCAAATTTAATTTCTCTTGTCAAGCTACTGTACAGTGACATTTATAGTATGTTACAAATTAATGGGTCTTTAACTAGGCCTTTCTCCGTGACTAGGGGAATAAGACAAGGATGTCCTCTGTCTGGTCTTTTGTACTCTATTTCCATTGAACCTCTGCTAGTTTTGCTGAGGAAACAGTTGTGTGGTACTGGTGTCCCAGGTTTCCCAGAAGTAGCCCCGGTGAAACTTACAGCGTACGCAGATGATGTGACAGTAATAATCAAGAGCACTGATGATGTTACTAAACTTATTTCTTGTTTGAACAAGTTTCAGAAAGCTACATCTGCACATATTAACTGGGATAAATGTGCATCCTTTTTGTTGGGAGAATGGGCAGATATAGGACCACCTCGATTACAGAAGTGGCGATGGCTTCTCCCACAGCTCTCTTTCAGAGGAAGGTGCTTGATTATCAATAATCTGGCTGCCACAATGCTATGGCACAGAGTAACTGTTTTAAATCCTCCTAAGGAGTTGCTTATTACCATTCAAAAAGCTTTTGTGGATTTTTTTTGGAACGGTCACCATTGGCTTATTCCTGCTGTACTTTACCTTCCTGTGGCTGAGGGAGGTCAAGGACTAATACATATAGAGTCAAAAATACTAGCAATGAGATTACAAACATTACAGAGGCTTTTGTATTGTTCTGCTCGTTTACGATGGGTTACATTTGAGTTGTCTATACTAGCAGATTTAGGTGGGATAGGCCTAGATAAACAGTTGTTTTTAATGGAAAAGCCCTTTGAGGAAAAGGCACACCGTTTCTTCCTTAATTTTTACATGTCAGTAATTAAATCATGGAAATATTTAATCTTTTCAAGAACAGAAGATGTGCACTATGGGATTTCAGAGCCTTTATTTTTTAATCCCCTTATAAAGCTACCATCTAATGTGTCTTGTTTTGTTCCACATTTTTTAAATGCTGGAGTCAGTAAAGTAATGGATCAAATTGATTTGACACAATGTCAGTGGCGAACTGTGTTGTCACTTGCTGCACAGATTAAATTAAAATCTCTGAGAACTGTGGATATGATAATCAAGTGTATTAGAGATGCATTAATGTCCTGTATAAACTCAGCCCTGTTAGATGGTTGAACACCTCAGAACTTCCCTGAGCTGAACCTGATCCCTAAAGATGGAGGAGTTGGGGGTGATATAAACCACACTACATTGTGGAAGGGATATCGGGATTTGGTTTTTCATAATGTGGAAAAAAAAACTTTATTATATTTGTGTTAAATCTGTGCATGTTGGACATTTGCAAGGAAAAACAGATACTAAATGGAGGGAGAAGATCTCTATTTGTGAAGAAGTACATCCATCATGGAGAGTATTGTATAAACCTCCTATCTCCAAGCGTTGTGGAGATACTCAGTGGAGAGTACTCCATTGTGCTATAGCCTCAAATAGCTTGGTATCAAAATTGAATAAGATTGTTCTGCTATGTCCCTTCTGTAATGCTCATGATACTGTTTTTCATATGTTTTTTGAATGTCCAAGACTTGGTCCTTTATTTGTTATACTTGAAAAGTTGATCACAAAATTAGGGTTTTCATATAACAATACCAGTTTTATATTAGGATATAAATATAGAAGGTCATGGCAACAACAATGTGTTCTTGCCAATTTTTTAATTGGCCAAGCTAAGTTAGCCATTTTGAAATCCCACCAGTGTAAAAATACAGGAAAAGAAGTTGATATGGAAGCTATGTTTAGGTCTTTAATAGAATCTCGAGTGACCATTGAGTATACATATTACAAAGACACTGATAATGTTGCTTTGTTTGAATGGAGATGGGTTGTGAGAGAGGCACTGGTGACTGTGAGTGCGTATGGAAGCTTAGTTTTTAATTGGTAATATGGTTGTTGTTTGTAATGTATTTTGTATAAAATATTGTCTTAAACCCTAAATTGCTTTAAATAAAAGGGATTTAAAAATCAAAGTCTCTCCAGTCTGGAGAGACCTCCAGTCTGTCAGCAGCTCTTCAGCGTCCTGGATGAGGCGATGACTGTGGTGTCGTCTGTAAACTTCAGGAGCTTGACAGAGGGTGTTTAGAGGTGCAGTTGTTGGTGTACAGTGAGAAGAGCAGTGAGGAGAGCACACAACCCTGAGGAGCACCAGTGCTGATGGTGAAGGTCCTAGATGTGAGTTTCCCAGCCTCACTCGCTGCTGTCTGTCTGTCTGAAGCTGGAGATCCACTGACAGATGAAGCTGGTACAGAGAGCTGGCTCAGTTTATTCAGGAGGATATCCGGGATGATGGAGTTGAAAGCGGAGATGAAGTCCACAAATAAGATCCTGTGTGAGTCCCAGGTCTATGGAGATGTTGCAGGATATAATACAGTCCCATGATTCATCCTGTTCCATCTTTAATTAAAACAAAACCATAATTTGGATGAATAATAAACAAACAATAATCATTCAATATCACGTTTCTAATACGCATGAGTCTCTTCTGAGTCTCTTCCACCTGTATGAATCACATTTACACATTAATCACACATTTATTTCTCCTCATAGACAGTAGTGAGACTCTTCTGTGGATCACCTGATGGTTTCTGCTCCTCTCATGATGATTTCTCACTACGATATAACACATCTATCAGAGTTTGCGGATCGATCTTCATCAGGGATGTTTGGTGATCGATCTTCATCTACTCTGTAAAGTGGAACAGAAGAAAAAACAATCAGTGTTCAGTGGAACAAATTACAACTAATTAAATTAAATTACTACTAATCTTATTGATAATTTCCTTTCACGAATGTTTGAAAGGTTTGTTCACATATCAGAGGTAAATGATGACATCTATAATATCTCAAAGTGACGATTCCTCACCTCAGGACACAGTTTGAGTCTCGTATCACGTCTCTGAGCCGCTGCTTTGAGTCTCCTATCACATTGCCACTCAGATCAAGCTCTTTTAAAAACTGCAGTGCTTTTGAGTTAGTCAAAGACTGAGTTAAAGAAGAAACATCTGTAATGCCACAGCGATATAGACTAGAAAGACACAAACAGAGGAAGAGAGATTATCTTACAAACAAATATAATGTGACCTCAGATTCATTGTGCGATATTGAGAATAAAGTGTTTTAGTTAAAAAAACAAACAAACAGAAAGTGCACTGCTATAAACAATGAAACATAAGCCCTGCTGTCTTCAAATAAATAAACTTCAGTCACACTGTAATTGCTGTACAGTATAATGATACTAACTGTAGTTTCTCCAGCTTGAATTGTGGGTTCATCAGTAGATCACTGAGGTTTTTCACTCCTGAGTCTCCTAGATTATTCCCGCTCAGGTCCAGCTCTGTCAGTGACGGGTTTGATTTCAGAGCCGAAGTCAGGATGAGACTCTGTTCCTCTGTAATTCTGCATCTATTCAGACTGAAGACAGAGAAATAACAATAGTTCACATCTATGATGATCATCTTATTGAAGAACTACAGAATCGTTTAGTTTCCAATAGTCTGTTTTAAAACCCAGTCACACTAGTTCTGTGTGCTGGAAGACACTGTTCCTTCTCTTTCATTTTCAGCCATTTATTTGACGTCTCTATTCTTTATTCTCTGTTGAAAAGGCAGATTTCTGCATGTACACAATCAGTACAGTACATTGAATAATTACTATCTAGATAAAAAAACACATTAAAATGTGAGCAATAGGGAAACCCCAGAAAGTGCACTGCTATAAACAATGAAACATAAGCCCTGCTGTCTTCAATAAAGCAGTTTTCCACTTAACCTACATTAGCAGAGAGAGAGAGAGAGAGAGAGAGAGAGATTTGATTTTTAAAATACCCTCTTTAATACAAATATTCACATATCACCAACCAAACAAAATAAATAAAAACAACACAGAACAATTCCAAAAAAAAACAAAAAAACAAAAACAAAACAAAAACAAAAACAAAAAAAACTAAGGGGAAATATAACTCTTCTTCAACAACTTCACAAATGACCCCGTTTAAACACCAAATTGCTTCAAAAGTTAAAAGATCATGCATTAATCTGTAGTAATGATAGTCAATCAAAACCCTTGATTTGACTAATTTAGTAAAACAGCTTCTATACTACTAAGAACATTCTGTTCCACCTTTTCCTTCCTTGTAATATAAATTGCCATTTTAGCTTGACCCAACAGGAAATTCAACAAACAAGACTTCTGACTGTGTTTTTTAACATATTTAACGCCACAAATAAACACTTTCATTGAAAAAATTACATTAAAAGAAATGAAAAACATATCCAAGATATTAAAAAGAGGTTGTAACCGGTCACAGTGCAAAAACGCATGAAAAATCGTCTCTTTTTGTACACAAAAAGGACAAGCTTCAGTAACATCATCGTTAATCAAAGAAATAAAAGCAGTAACAGCAATAGCACCATGTAGCAATCTCCACTGTAAATCTCCAATTTTCTTGACCAATGGTGATTTATATAATGCTCTCCATTCAGGTTTTTCATTATCCTCAAGATTAAGAGCCTTACGCCATGGAGTGTCACATTTGTTATTTAAAGATGTTTTGTTAAAAGCCTTCACACAACATTTGTACATGTCCTTACCCAATGCAGAGTTTGGACCCACAACTATGAACTCTTCAAACTCTAACAGTACACCACTGCACTCCCCTAAACTAGGGGACAGACTCAAATTGGGAAAAGGATCTTTACAATCAGGCTGAATAGATCCCTTAGAGTATAAGTCCAAGAGTTCTGTTTCCTCTCCAGTGAGGGCTGATCTCCATTTCTCAACTGCTCTAGTAACTGTTCGGTGTGATTTGATACCGAGACGCTCAGCGATGGCAGTCACATTTTTAAAAGCAGAGCCTGTTATTTGAAGCAAATGTTCAATTTGTACCACCTTTGCATTACACAAAGTCCTTTCAGGAATGGCAAAAGACATCTCACGCGTTAGGTCCAGTCGTGAGCCAATGACCAAAGGCTCCTGTAGTAGCCAAAACAAGGAGGATGAATTGTTTTCTCTGCTTATTTGAAATAGAGACCATACTTTGAAAAGATTACGGTAGAAGATTGGAGAATCACGCAGTGTAAGTCTCTGAGGATCCAACCAGAATAAAGCTTTATCCAGTCCCAGTCCATCAATATTCCGAAGGTTACGCAGGCAGCACCAGTCCAACTTGAATCAGAGTACTTTAAGAGTCTTTGTACAAACTGCAGGCGAAAGGCAGCTGTTCTGCTCTGCAGGTGTATTAGTCCAAGTCCCCCTTCGTCTTTAGACAGGTACAACACACTTTTTGGTATCCAATGCATTCTGTCCCAGAAAAAGTCAATTAAAATGGACTGAATTTTTATTAAAACTTCAGCTGGGGGGTCTATACAGGCCAAACGATGCCAAAGTGCAGAGGCAACCAGATTATTAATTATCAAGATACGTCCTTTATAGGACATTTTAGGGAGTAGAAACCTCCACTTATCTAGTCGCCCTTTGACTTTTTCAATGACACCTTCAAAATTCTTTTTCACATAATTGTCATCACCCAGAAAAACTCCCAAATATTTGAAACCATTTCTGGTCCAATTCAAACCATCAGGAAGCCTTGGTTCAAACTCTGCCCATTTTCCGACTAAAATGGCTTCACTTTTTCCCCAATTTACCTTTGCAGAAGACAGAGACTTAAAATCATTTAAAATCTTCAACATCACACTGATATCTTTACAATCACTGATTAAAACAAAGACATCTTCAGCATAAGCTGAAATCTTAAAAGTATTAGCACAGTTGGGAATACACAGTCCATGTACATTAGCTCTTAGCTTGTTCAACAAGGGTTCTATGGCAAGGGTATACAACATACCTGAGAGTGCACAGCCCTGTCTTACACCCCTATTCACCTTAAATGGAGAGCATAAATCACCATTTATCTTCAAAACACTCTCAACGCTACAATACATAACTTTTATCATAGAAATAAAATCCGAATTAAAACCAAAAGCTTCTAGAACAGTCCACAAATAACTATGTTCTACTCTGTCGAAAGCTTTTTCTTGGTCAATTGATATCATTCCAAAATCCAAATCAAAGAGTTTTCCACAGTCTAAAATGTCTCTTATAAAAGAAACATTATCAAAAATCTTCCTACCTGGCACACAATATGACTGATCGGGGTGAACTATGAGCTCAATCACTTCCCCTAGTCTAATTGCTAGGGCTTTGGAGAGTATTTTATAGTCATTACATAAAAGACTTACAGGCCTCCAGTTTTTAATATCATTTAGATTCCCTTTTTTTGGTAGCAGAGTAATGATTGCTCTACCACAGCTTCGTGGCAGTTGTCCTTTTTCTAAACTCTCATTAAAAACTGCTACCAATTCTGGACCCACCTCGAACCAAAAAGATTTGTAAAAATCTATTGAGATCCCATCAATGCCCGGTACTTTCCCACTCTCCATTCTTTTAAGTGCATCCTCAAATTCTCCTAAACTCAAAGCTCTACCAATTTCTTTATTGGCATTTTTAGTAACTTGAGGCAAATTATCAAAAAAAAAAAACTTTCATCATTTAACTCTAAAATTTTATAGAATTTATAGAATTTTACTGCTCTTTCTCTGATATCTATAGGGTTTGACAATAAGACTCCAGTTTCAGACTTCAAACTGTGAATGAGCTTTTTCTGCCCATTCTTCTTTTCTAGATTAAAAAAGAATTTTGAGGGAGCATCCATTAAATTGGCACTCTGAAACCGAGATCTAGTTATTACACCTTGCGTCGTCAAACCTAAAATATCAGTTAAAAGATAATTTTTCTTTTTGATGCACTCCAAAAAAGTGACATCTTTTGTGGAGTCTGCAAGCCCTTGCAACCTCATTAAATCTTCTTCTAAAACCCTCATTGACTTATTTATGTCTCTTGTAGCGTTGCGAGTGTATTGTTGACACAACTGTTTTATTTGAATCTTTGTAAAATCCCACCACTGCTGCAATGACAAGAAAGATGATTTCGAAGCTTTGGCGTTTTTCCAAAACTCTTTAAAAATATCTCTAAAACAAGAATCACCCAATAAATTATTATTAAAATGCCAATATGCACTTTTAAATTTAACATGTTTTTTTGCCACAATGCATTTAACCAAACTATGGTCAGAGAAACTTACTGGGACTATTGAGCATTCCCTTAACATACTTAGTTGATGCTTAAAAACATAAAATCTATCAAGCCTTGCCATTGATAGCTGGTTATTAAAAGCATGAACCCAAGTGTATTGCCTCTGCGTGCCATGGAAATTCCTCCATATATCAATAATACTATGGGATTTCATTAAATGAATTAAAGTCTTTCTCGATTGCATGTGAGGTTCTACATGATTCCTGTCAATGGCATTTTTCAGTACAGTTAAAATCTCCTCCCACAAATAAAAACTCATCAGCATTACAATCATTTAAAACATTACCCAAAGTATTTAAAAAAAATATTCTCTCTAAAGCCGCAGTAGGAGCATATACACAGAAAAAATAAAAGTGCTTTTTTCAAAAGAAGCTTTTACTTTCAAGAGCCTTCCTTTTATTACTTCTTCAATAGTGTAAGAATAAGGAGTGAAATTCCTAGGAAATAAAACTCCAACTCCGCCACTTAGAGAAGTAGAATGACTTAAAATCACTAAGCCATCGAACTACTTAGCCCAATCTGCAGCATTTAAGACATCACTGTGTGTTTCTTGTACAAATAATACATCAATAGTTTTACACCTCAAAGTCTCGTATATTTGTGCTCTCTTCTTATAATCCCTTGCTCCGTTAACATTTAAAGAAGCGAGATTTATTTCCTCCATTAAAAGGAAAGAAAAGAAAAGAGCAACCAAAGCAATAAAGCCAAAAAGGATATCTTATGTTATCCATTTAACTTTGTGAGGATTTTCTTTAACCGGAAAACATCCTGGTCAGTGAAACTGTTTTTACCTCTGAAAACTTTTACTTTCTCAATGAACTGTTTTATGTCAGGGAAATATTCTGCTATTTTTACTCCCCTCAAATTTTTTGTCACATCTAGAAAGTTTTGTATTTCCTCAACAGTATATTCTCGGCTAGAGAAACCACTTAGGGGTAAACTAGCGCTAATACTGCATTCAGACATCTCAGTTTCACTTTCATTCTCACTATTTTTGTCAGTCTGGACATCAAAATTACCATCCAGTCGTTTAGCCTGTTTGACATTTTGACATCCCAACAATTTCATTTTTTGGGGAGTCTTGAGAAAACACTCTTTGTCTTCCACCTCAGGACTCTCCATTTCTTGTATCACCCTCACAATATCCATAGCTCCATCCTCACTGTTGCCTTCATCAGAGTCATCAGACTCACAAAAACCTTTTTCAGCTCCCAACACATTTCTGATTTCTTCCTCCTCAGCCACAACTTCTTCTATTCCAGCTGTTTTATCTGCAGGAAATTCAGAAACATTTTCCAAACTTTTTGAGACCTCAGGCACCCTGCTTGGGCCTGGCATCTCATCAACTGCAACAATCTCCTGTACTTCAGCTACTACAACAGTTTCAGTTTGCTTGTTTGCACTTTTTGGACATGCACGAACAAGGTGTCCATTTTCACCACAACCAAAACATCTCATAGTGTTAGTTGTAGCGTAGATTACATAATTAAACCCTTCATGACTAAAATTAAGGGTCAGATCAAGTTCATCAAAGTTCTCTTTCAGGACCAAATAAACAAATCGTCTGAAAGACACCACATGTTTTAGTAAAGATGATTTACTTCCTATTGGGATCATTTTTATTGGCGAGACCATTTTGCCGTATCTGGCAAGCATTCCAACAAGAACATCATTTTTAATAAAAGGTGGCACATTGGACAGAGTCACTCTTTTGGACGGAGTGGAGAGAGGGAGTACAGATGTAAAAATACCCCCTATCTCAACACCACTCTCGACCAACAAGTTCGCTAAATCAATGGTCTTAACAAACAAAATATTAGCGCTGTTCCTCCGCGACGCCGACAGAACATTCTCATGCCCAACAACAGCACTCACCGCCAACACACACTCCTCTACACTTGCGGCAGAGTCAATTTTCACCCCATGACGTCTCTCCGCACCTGGAGCAGCCATCCTCCCAGTACACAGACTGGGAGTTAACAACAACCCTCCCTAAAACAACCACTCTTAACTTACCGAAACTAAAAAGAAAAAGAAAAGAGGAAAAAAAAACACAACGTCCACTAACCACAATAAACAAAGATAGAAAAAGGAAGGGAAAACACTCGTACCTTCACTCAACACGCTCACTCCAGACACACGCTCTCCACAGTCACACCGCACATGCGCACGAGAGAAAGAGAGAGAGAGAAAGAGAGAGACGAGAGAAAATGACTCCGATCTATGATAATCAACTGACGTGTTCACTGCTATAAACAATGAAACGTAAGCCCTGCTGTCTTAAATAAAGCAGTTTTCCACATAAACTACATTAGCAGAGAGAGAGAGAGAGAGAGAGAGAGAGAGAGAGAGAGAAAGACACAGAAAGAGAAAATGACTCAGATCTATGATGATCAACTAACGTGTTCAGCTTCATCCAGCAGACTTTTGCTGATAAATAAACCGGGATATCCAGGTGCAGAAACATGGAGAAAGACTTCACATTGTTCATTTAAATATACTACCAACATTGTAAAAATACAAAGGTTAAAATCGATGATGTATTTATGTTTACACATTCATTTCATATCATTTTTAAAGGGTCATGAAACCCCAAAACACATTTTTCTGAGATGTGAACAGATACTGTATTTTCCGGACTATACGTCGCTCCGGAGTATAAGTCGCATGAGTCAAAAGATGCGTCATGAAGAGAACAAAACATATACAAGTCACATTTATTTAGAAATTTATTTCACAAAATTCAAGACCAAGAACAGAACTACACAAAGTCAGGGCTTTCCCTATCCGATCTTTTTTTTTCCTCGTTCTAATTTTTTTTTCGTTAACATGGCGTCGTCTCAAGAAATATATGTGTACACATGAAACCACTGAAACCGACTGAGAACGATGTGATATACATGCCAGACCAGTATGTGGCGCTGTAATTCTGCCACAGAGATACACTTAACAAGGAGAAGAAGACTTG
Source organism: Gila robusta (assembly GCA_030770095.1). Lineage (NCBI taxonomy): Eukaryota > Metazoa > Chordata > Actinopteri > Cypriniformes > Leuciscidae > Gila > Gila robusta. Next base: position 51,903 of record JAVALU010002512.1, read on the forward strand.
GAGCATGCGCATAACCTTGAGCGCTCTATACGAACCCAACACGACAGCGAGCTGAAGACGAAGATTGCTCAGCGTAGTAGCAGAGGAGCAGAAGATGTTGCTTTAGTAAAGCTAATAGGCTCAGTAGCTTCTGCAGCGCGATCACAAGCATATAGTCCGCCGTTGTTGCTGTTACGTGTGACGTAGCGGTGTGTGACTAATGCTGACACGTGGTGTGATGACATCATCGTTTCACAAAATGTACGGATTGGCCATACACACGAATACGCAAGGGGGTCGTTTTCAGGTTCATCCACTCTGGGACCCGTTTTCAAAAAATAGCGGCTTCAGTGTCCCAAAACGCCGGATCCATATTATATATTTCACCATATAGTTATTTATACATGTAGTTATTCTCGAAAAATCTCCAAAAAGGGCTTTGTATAATAAATAAACCCAAATACTTTAGAAATGAAAAGTATGTTTTACCTTGTTTAATTTTTATTTTATTTGGCAAATTATTTCTTTGGTAAACTATGTTGATAGCTAAATATAGTAAACAAAACACACTCATCAACTTTTAGATGAACTGCCCCCAACTGATTGATATTAAATACAACTCATAGGTGCAATTCAATGTTAAACAAAGTGTTGCTGAATAATTTTTCAATTTCATGTTATTGCTTTACTTCATCAATTAGTTTATAATATCTGAATATTTTATATTGAACTATTCTATATTATGCATAATACATTATTTACTTCCTTTTAATTTTGTAGGATATTAGTAATACTATACTAGTTTACATGTGTTTTTAAGGGGCTTGTTTGGCTGTTTTTTTATATCTGACAACCGGTCACCTGGAGCTTTAATCAAGAGAAGTTCAGAAGTGTCGAGCTCATCAAGTTCAGAAGAGACTAGAAGGAGAGCAGCAGTATGAACACCGAACAGCAGCTACTGTTAGTGGTGACTAAATAGCTTAAATTATACACACCTTGTAACTGCGTCATTATTTGACCATAGCCCGGTGAACACACCGCGCTCCCTCTCAGTGCGTGTGCACGCGCGCGTCTTTTGCATCAGTAAAATGCGATCGGTTCATTTGAGTGTCAAGTTGTAATCACGTATCGAATCAAAGGAAGATTTTATCAGCTGGTTCAGTGGCCAATAGTTTGGAGTTAGAAATATATAACTCGCGCTGCATATTTCGTAATTTTGCCTCAGATACAGGATTATACATTCGCTTTAACAAGCAGGTTGTTCATTACCACGGCAACCGCTTGCGTGTCATGCTGAATGCGATTTTTGTGTTTAAAAAGTAACTATACATAAGAGACGGAAAGACTGTACATTATTTAAGGTTATTTCTATTCGTTACGATATTGATATATGAACTGATGTTGTCAAGTAAGCTTCATGCTTTCCCCGTTGCGAACGTGCACTCCTCTAAACTGTAGCCTACGGGTGCTGCACTGCTAGTGACTGCTGCTCATTTTTCCCCGAAAATAAATGACGCGTCTCCGTGTGGACAGGGCCTTATACAGCTGTGATAGTCACATTAGCTGGGGAAGCAGCACTGGCGCGCGCACACACACACACACACACACACACACACACAATGCTGATCGCACATGGACATTCACCCATTCCTCCACTCTCCCTTCCATATCCATTTCGCGGTCATTTCATACACTGTCGTGTCGTCCTTGTGATGTGTGTCTGTGTGGAAGTAGTCAGTCTTCCAGCGGGAAAGCTACCAAACCGAACGATCGAGCGGCGGCCGCTGATGACGTCACGGCCGTGTTGCGCCGGCGCATCGCAACCGGAAACTGACGAAACCATTGTCTAGTGTGAATAGGTGTTCGTGTGTGTATTTAAATGCAAAGATTATGTGTTAAGTGTATTATGGGTGAATGGATTATGTTTATTATTAATATATATATTTAGAAATGGATTATCAAATAGATTAAGTATTAATGTGTATTAAATGTAGGACTGGGACTGTTATGAGGATAGCGGATGAACCCAATCGCAGACAGTTTGCAGAACACACAAGGCTTATTAAAGACATAAAACAGGAAAACAAAACCCACAAGGGGGAAACCAGTGACAAATGACTTGCTACTCTAGACTTAGACTTGACAATAAACTAGACAAAAACAAAGAGCTAATACAAGATCACAACTTAGTAAGACAGAACTCTTGACAAGGTACTCACAGGTAAAGCCTGGTTCACACGGGACGATTTTAAAATTGTCGGCCGATTTTCCAAACCTGAGAGACCCCACACACGGCGATAAAAAAATCACGGGTCTAACAGTTTTGGTCGTACAGTGTGTGGTGCGCAGCCACACGGCAAAATCAACACATCACACACGAACCGATTTTACTGCCGAGCATTCCCAGGTCACCCAGACGGAAAATCTCACAAAATCCCTCGAGACCAAACGTGACTTCAGAGTAAACAATCATGGCGGACGAACAGGGTGCAATGGCGATAGTTTGTAGTTTGTTTTTAACCGAAAAAAAACGTTATCAAAAGAAAAGGCGATGGTCAAAGAAGTGGAGACAACGTGAGCATGGACGGCTGTTTTGATTTTGTTTCCCGGTGCTTCCTCTGCGCCTCGTGACCTCGCTTTCTGATTGGCTACACGCCCCATTCCACAGGCTGCGTGCTCGTCACCACACACGAGGAGAAATCGGGCCAAAAAAATCCAACATGTTGGATATCCCCGATTTGAGATCGGAGCGGTCCCGACGTCCTTCCGAGCAGACGAGAGCACTCTTAACACACCACACACGGCAGGAATATCTGATCAGATTATTTTACCATAATCGGAGAGTCCTTAAGATTGTCGGAAGGGGTAAATTGGGGCTAAAATCGGCCTAATTATCCTGCCGTGTGAACCAGGCTTTAGTCTCATACAATGTATGACAACAACAGCAACAGCAACAATGAACCGGCACAGGACAGCAAAAACAAAGGGAGACACTAATGACAGGAACAGGTGAAACTGACTAGACAATAATGACAAGACGAGGGTAACAAGGGGGCGGGGTTACGTAACGAGACAACACAAGCACATGGCCCAAACAAAAGGCCATGTGCTTGTACACAAAACATGGGTCTGTCATGATCCAGCCTCAAGACTAGGGAAACTCAAGGACAAGAAGGCCGGATCATGACGGGGACGATACACCCAATTCGATACTATCACGATACTTGAGTGCCAAAACGATATGTATTCCAATTTTTTTGAGAATTGCGATTGTACGAGTATTGCGATTCAATATTGCAATATATTGCGTTTTTTTTTTTTACACTAGACCATGGGGAAAAGTTAAATCATACACTTATACAGACTGTAAATGATATATAAGATGAGTCAAATTTACCAAAAACAATTTATATCTTTCTGACTTATTTCAGAAGCATTTTAGTTTATTAAATACATTCTCTTTATTAAATGATTCAATAACAAATACATTTTTTAACAGTCACTTGTTGCAACCTAGTGGCGAAACAATGTAATCGATAAATGTGTTATTTTAAGTTTCTATCAAAAGCTGATTTACTCTATTTTAAAAGCTATCGTAGACATCAGTGTTTATATTTAAACTTTTAACTTTTAACCCAGTACTTCTATGATAATTTGAACTATTGTGTGACAGAAATAATGATACTATGAGGTTGAAAAGACTGTTTGTGAAGCTGTTTCATGACGACTCTCTCCGGGTCAGCGGCAGCGCCAACACAGATTTGAATGTTGCGATATGATTTTGTCAAAGGTTTAATAGACAGACGAAATGGAAGCAGATCGTGTGGGTGTTTGAATCGAGATCACAGTCTTTTAAAGATGAATCGTGCAGCTCTACTGTCTTCTCTCTCTCAGCATATGAGTAGCGCGAGGGCTTTTCAATGCATTCAGTCTCACGTCGCTTTCACGCGTCCACTTGAAAGGGATATTACGTCACTCAAACTCAAAGATAACGCCACATTTCATCCTCTGTTGGAACGAAAGTGGTCAACTTCTGTCAACCTCATCTACAGTATAAGCAAGGACAAAAATAAAGCAATTTAATCTGAATTAATATTGATTCTGTAATAAAAAAAATCGATTTTAAAATAGTTTTAAGAAAATCGCGAATACCTAAATCTGAATCTATGAATTTGTGAATCTATTTTTTCTGCCATCCCGAATTAAATGTTATATGTACCTGAATAGTGTGGCCCAAAAAGGGGGCGGAGTTTGCCCTATATAAGCCAAGGCCAAACCTGAAGTCAGTGCTTGTTTACCAAGGCGATGCAAGAGTGCTACTCGAGCAAACCCCGAACCCTTAGTATACTGTGGATACCTGCTTTTGCCTGTATATGTATGTATGTATGTATATATATATATATATATATATATATATATATATATATATATATATATATATATATATATATATTTGTTGGAGTATTTTTCTGGTTTATTTTTCCTTTTTGTCGTTTCTTTGGTACTTTGGATTTTTTTTTGTTTTGTCATTTTTTGTGGGCACTTGTATATATTCTACACTGTGGACAAACCTCTCTGACACTGTAAATAAATTCCACCTTTCACGAAGAGTTTCTGCGAGTGCGCCGTCATTTCTACATCCCTTTACGGACTCACATTTCTTCACATTTTTAAGAATCTGTTTTCTGCTTGACAAATTTATGCTACTGCTCACTGACATGCTTTTAAAGCTATTATTATTTTCTCCTTCAAACACCTTAAATTGCACATGTGTAGATCAGGAAAATCTCAATTTTCCCCCGAACCCCCCTAGCAACATCAATTTTGGGACCTCGGCTTTAATAAAATCCTGCGTACGGCCCTGCCTTCATGTTACCATTGTCTTCTGTCTGACTTTGTTCCCTGTAACTGCTGTTGGTGACGTTCATGTTTCTCAGTCAAGTCAATTTCCTGGGCTTGTTTTGTTTGATTCACGGATGGCTCAGCTAAACAGGCCAACAATAAAGGCTGAGCTAAACTGGGGTGGCAGTGGCCCAGTGGTTCATGTAGGTTGTCTACAAACCGAAAGGTTGGTGGTTTGATCCCCAGTTCCACCTGACCAAGTGTCGAGGTGTTCATGAGCAAGACACCTAACCCCAGCTGCTCTCGACGAGCTGGATGGCGCCTTGCATGGCTGACACCGCCGTCGGTGTATGAATGAGTGAGAGAATGGGTGAATGTGAGGCAACATGTAAAGCGCTTTGGTGGCCATTGGGTCTGTGAAAGCGCTATATAAATGCAGTCCATTTACCAATAATAGACTATTAACTACTATTATTCCTTTTGATTACACTAATGTCTAATTAAAACGTCTGTATAAAACTGATCAGAGATCAGGTAAAACCCACAGACACTTGTTCAATCTCAGTGAATCTGCATGATTCATGGGTTCACAGACAGAGATCATCGCCTCCAGCGGTGAACCATTGACATTTCCAAACGTTTCGAAACGATTATGACGTAACAAAGCCTCGTTTACTGAAATCACGTGACTTTGGCAGTTTGATACACACTCCAAACCACTGATTCAAAACAAAAGATTCGTAAAGGTTTCATAGCTTCATGAAGCATGTTTCGAAAGCACCCATCACTAGCGTTCAGTCAATTTACCTTCAGTGGATCTTATTACAGGCAGATACTGATCACAGATTTTTAAAATGCACTTGTTCAATTTTTACAAGTTACAGTATATGCTGCACCAAAATTAGACATTTTACATTTTGTAAAATACAAAGATTAAATTGAAAGCAGTTATGAACAGTTCTGATTCTGATGTCACAAAAAACATTGTTCTAGCTCTTCAGTAACTGAAATAATTATTGACCCATGATCAGACTGTCTGTCTGGAAATCAGCTAACATTACTATCATCAGCTAACATTACAACTAAAAGTAAAGTAATATTATAAATAAATGAGCAATACTCACGTCAGTGTGTTGAGTTGACAGTGTTTATCCTGCAGTAGAGCAGCGATCTGATTCACTTGTGTGTCTCCTAGTTCATGTCCACTCAGATTCAGCTCTCTCTGGAGTAACGGGTTTTTACCCACAACTCTATTCACATACTGACAGGCTTCCTCTGCAGCAGGACTCAAAAACCTGCAGAAGAGTCAATTCAGTTCTCAACTAAATGTCCATTGCATTACAAAATGATTGATATGATAAAAAAAACTTCATTATTGTTCAAAAGACAAGCTCTAGTTAGTTATCTAGATGTAACACTTTTCATTGAACATTTAAATACACAAATAAATATATATATTTAATAGAAACTAGAGCGACACTCAGTCCTAAAGCAAACTCGTAAGAACAGAAACGTCTCACAGAGCAGAAGGGCAAAAGCTCACTAGATCATGATTTTCAGTATGAATACAGAGTGTGAAATGAAGTTCCCTTTCAATCGAGAACGTCAGACGTAGTCGACGTCAACTGATAACTTCCGTATTTATACCCGCGCCGCGGGGGCGGAGTGTGTGATGCAAGTCACGCACGTCAATTCCATTGGCTCGTTCAATAGTACTCGTAGAGGATTGGCTCCCTAGCGTGATCCCCATTCAGTCGACGTCGACTACATCCTCCATTCCCTTCATCAGAGAACGGGGGTTGCATATGCAACCAGGACAATCTTTCTGACTTTTAAGCAGGAGGAGTGAGAAACATCAGAACAGAGAAAACTGGCTTGTGAAACTGTTTGTAAACATCTGGAGACTCATAGTGGTGAATATGGTATTATATTTATATCGTCATTGATATCGTTATCGCAATAAATGCCAGAAAATATCGTGATATATTTTTAAGTCCATATCGCCCATCCCTAACTCATAGACCTGCTGTAGTGAGATACAGTGAATCTGGGCTTAATGGAAAACTATTGTGTTCAGAAAACTATTTCACTAAAAGGTTATCTAGAATTTTTGATGAGAAGTGTGCACAAAAACAAAATTGTCCATGTTAATAATCAAGATATACTCCAGAATAGCAGCACATATACTGACATGCCCATCATGTCTATTTGACCTTTAGCTCGTATCAACTAAATGTGTTGACGGTTATCATCATCATGACAGAATCTGCAGCATCTGATCTGATCTTGATCATTTTGATGCAACAAATTGTCCAGCTTATTGTATAACTAAAATAATGAATTCGTTATGAATATTTTGCCTGGATATAGCTAATTATTTCATCCAGTCTCACCTCAGTGTCTTCAGTTGACAGTCTGGATCCTGTAGTAAATCACTGAGCTTCTTCACTCCTGATTGTCCAGGATCATTTCCTGTGAGATCCAGCTCTATCAGGTGTGAAGGGTTTGATCTCAGAGCTGAAGCCAGAGCTTTATAACCTTCTTCTGTCACACTGCAGTTAGAGAGTCTAGAACAGAGAGGAAAACATTCAGCTGATTAATCAGTTAACCTAAACAATATAAATCTGAATGATCGCTCTTCCAGTTGCCTCTACAATAAGGAAGCCCCACTTTCTGGTGGTCTACGGCACATTCAGTGCTGTTTATATATCTTAAGCCCCTTTCACTCAGCGCGTTGATCTCGGGAAATTGCCAGAACACCTACTGTGTGTACGCAAACACGACCCGGGATTGATCCCGGGATCGATGCCGGGTTGGGGACCTGGTAACATTGCCGTGTTCAGTCCCGGAACGCGCGCTGTGTGAACAAAAGCCGTAATCAATGCCGTGTCGTAATGATGACGCTGAAGTGAAGTGAAAGCAGGCTAGTGAAACAGTACGTAATGCGCTAGTTTATGATCGAGTCAGAGAAAACAATGCACATGCGCGATTTCTCCAGAGAGAAATCGCAGCTCATAAGCAAACTAAAGACACTGTTGAGACATTACTTATCACATCGATGTCACGTGTCATTACGGGATTTTTACGGGTTGTGTGTGAACGCACTCTCTGATTCCGGAAAATCACTGGCAGTGTGAATGAACCAAAATCAAACAAACCCGGGTCAAATCCCGGGTCACTTTATCCGTGTATTTTCTGGAATCTCTGTGTGAAAGGAGCTTTATATAGCCGTATGTACCGGAGAGTTGCTTTGGGACGTTTTTTCTAGAATTCAGAGGTGATTGGGGCTCACAAGTGAGACCCCATTTGTCAGTCTTTAACATAATGTCTCTGTTTCCTGTATTAAGGAATGAGGGGTACATTAATAACCAAGACTTTCTCTTGCACTTTTGTCTCCGGCATCGCCCTGTCAGTCATTGCGCCTTTCTCTCGTCATGTGACTCCTGTGGCTCAACTTACCTCAGTATCTTCAATTTACACTTTATATTCTTCAGTCCAGTGCAAAGCAGCTTCACTCCAGAATCCTGCAGATTATTATTGTTCATGTTCAGCTCTTTCAGATTGGTGTCTGATCCAAGAACTGTAGCCAGAGCTGAACAGCTTTTGTCTGTTAAGTTACAATCATTTAACCTACAAGGGAAATAAATCACATCACAGAATTAGATAGAGCACATTCAATACATTTTTCAAGAAATAAATATTAAATATTTTCCATTATAATTTTTTTAAATAAATTTATTGGGAAATACAGCAACAACTTATAATGTATATGTACTTTATTTAAGTAGCCAGTTTTATAAAAATCTCAATGTTTAATATTATAATCTTACAGAATTTCACCGTTGCCACTGAAACTGCATATTAACGCACCAGTGGGGCTCGACAGCCTTAGTCAAACGGGTTGGCGCGTATGGTTGGGTTGCGGAGAGATTGTGAGATTGTGGTTAGGTCTCAGCAGCAAGAGGGAAGTAGAGGTCAGTAAGCTGGGCTGAGTTGAGTGGGGGACGGAGGGGGGTGACTCTGGGACGCCAGAGTCACTGTCGAGCCCTCTTGAGGTGTCGTGGGCTAGTCGACGAAACACTGAGGACGGAAGGTGCCCACTTGAAGACCCTAGAGATGTTCCCTACTCCGCTCAATCCAGAGGGTTGTTATGGGGGGACCGCACTGTGGTTGCAGCCGTTGTGTGTGCTGACGCGCAAATTAACACCAGACAGAAGGAGATTCACGTCACCAGATGGAAAGAAGCGTAAATGGATGGAGAAGCATAGGTTACTGTAAAGCTACGTCTTAGTTGGTGCTTATCTTGGCGAAAGCCGAGTACAAATCAGCATGAAGTTTTAACATCTACTCTCGTGTAATGGAAATCACCTTTCATTTTGACAATGTAAATAATATCTGTACCAAATTACTGTTAAGGTACGTGGTGATAGGAAGCACGAGGAGACGAGGAATACCAGGAAACAGGAATTTAATGAACAAAACTTAGGAACCACAACACACGCAATATATAAACGAGAACGGACGAAGAATGAGGGAGAACACAGGGTATAAATACAAGGGTGAACAAAGGAACATTAACAGGAGACAGGTGAATGAAATGATGATGATTAGGGACAGTTGTTACAACTGAGGAATTATGAGGAGCGGGAAAACTGGGAAACAAACCTGAACCAAATACACTAGGAGGGGGAAACACAGGACCTACAAATAACAATTACATTCTTTCCCCCAGTTTGGGTATATTAATAAAATATGTACTTTTTTCCCCCTCAAGTATGAGTATGAGCTATTATATAATTCTATATAAGTCATAAAATGCAAGCATTTTTACATGGTCTTATATTTTTTCTAAAGGTTTGAGATAAACTGTCTCCACTAAAAAAATTAAAATTTCACACTATTATTTCATGTCAGGCTTTTCATGCTCATCATGTTCATGATGGGGAATCACTATAGAGTAACGCCCGTTTCACACATACTCCGTGTGCAGTGCGCATGCGGTGCGTGTTGCGGTGCGTATACGGTACAGGAGCAGCACGCGCTATAGTGCTTTCACATATGCTGCGTTTGCAGTGCGCTACTGATCCGCAGTTTCTGTGTGCCACAAAATCAAAAATGGCTAAGTAATTTTGATTTTAAATCCAAACGTTAACTTTGGCAATGTTTAAGACATTGAAACAGTATGAAAATTAATTTTAATCATTGTGATTCTTTGTTTTTCATGTAGTTTCCCCCGATCCCCTCCCCAAAATATATATCATGTATTTTTTGAGGGGGAAAAAATCATATATGATGGCATTTTGCAACTTTTGAGACTATAATCATACTTTTTTATTTTCCTTGACCCTGTAATTTAGTAACTGTAGAACACATTAACTGTAATTATGCCTATATGATGAAATTATTACAGTTTCTTGTCAATCTATGTCTATTTTAATGTGAACAATGCGCTGCCACTTTAATTCAGTGCGGTGCAGCACAGCAAACATAGACTCGGTGCGGAAACGATCTCTGCACTGCTGTATACGCACCGCACCTGGAACGGATCGCCGGACCGCACAGTGTGCAGTGTGAACACTCTAACCTGTTAACATGGGTACGTAAAAAAATACGCACCGCATACACACTGCAAACGGAGTATGTGTGAAACGGGCATAATGTAGATAAAGACATTTTTCAGATGAGAGCAAAACATGACAAAATATATTAAAAGACTTACAGAGCTCTTTTGGAGGTTTTGATGACTGCCGATAATCTAATGAGACACTCGTCTGATTTCTTGAATTTCTGAAGCTCAAACTCCTCCAGCTCTTCCTCTGATGTCAACAACACAAAGACTAAAGCAGACCACTGGGCAGGTGAAAGGTCACCAGATGAGAGACTTCCTTTGCTAAGGTGGGTCTGAATCTCGTTCACCAGAGTTTGGTCGTTCAGTTCATTCAGACAGTAGAACAGATTGATGGATCTCTCTGCAGGAAGATTATCTTCTAATTTCTGCTTGATGTACTGAACTATCTCCTTATTGCTCTGGTCATTGCCGTCTCGCTGTGTCAACAGACCTCGTAAGAGTCGAACTATTCCCTTGTTGCTCTGGTCATTGCCGTCTCGCTGTGTCAACAGACCTCGTAAGAGTCGTCGATTGGACTGGAGTGACAGACCGAGGAGGAAGCGAAGGAAAAGGTCCAGGTGTCCATTGTCACTCTCGAGCGCCTTGTCCACTGCAGTCTTGAGAAAATCAATCATGGTTTCATTTCTGTTTTCCTGTTCTGTAGACTCATGATCAAATACACTTGTCTTGTTGATGTCTAGAAACAGATGTGCATAAAGGGCTGCAATAAACTCTTGAATGCTCAAGTGAACAAAGCAGTACATGGTACCAAGAATGATCCCTGTTTCCTCCTTAAAGATCTGGGTACACATGCCTGAGTACACTGATGCCTTATAGACGTCAATACCACAGGCTTCCAGGTCTGTGTCATAGAAGATCAGGTTGTTTCTTTCCAGTTGATGAAATGCCAGTTTTCCCAGTGAAAGGATAGCATCTTTATCCCAGGAAACATCTGGTGTGTATTCTTCATCATACTTTCGGCGGCTCTGCTGGATCTGAAAGCGGAGAAAGTGTGTGTACATTTGTGTCAGAGTCTTGGGAGTGTCTTCAGTGTTTGATTCCTGCAGTGTTTTAGAGATCTCATCAGCCTGAGTGTTTTTCACATCATTATTTCTTTTCTCCTCCAGAATGTTCTGGAGAACAGTGGCTGAAATCCAGCAGAAGACTGGGATGTGGCACATGATAAAGAGACTCTTTGATTGTTTAACATGATCTATGATTGTGTTGGCTTGAATATCATCTGTGAATCTTTTTTTGAAGTACTCTTGCTTTTGTGCGTCGCTGAATCCTCGTATCTCTGTCAGCCGGTCGATACAGTCAGGAGGAATCTTACTGGCAGCTGCTGGTCTGGTGGTGATCCAGACGAGAGCAGAAGGAAGCAGATTTCCCTTCATGAGGTTCGTTAGGAGAACATCCAGAGAGGCTGGTGACGATACATCACGCCACGTCTCATTACAATCAAACTTCAGAGGAAGGCGACATTCGTCCAGTCCATCAAGGATGAAAAGCACTTTGAACTGATTCCTTCTTGTAAGGTTCAGTCCTTTTGTCTCTGGGAAAAAATGAGTTATAAGGTCCATCACACTTAGTTTTTCTTTCTCCTTTAAGTTCATCTCTCTGAATGGAAGAGGAAAGATGAAGCGGATATCTTGATTTTCTTTTCCTTCAGCCCAGTCCAGAACAAACTTTTGCACAGAGACTGATTTTCCGATGCCAGCGACTCCTTTTGTCAGTACAGTTCGGATCTCCTTGTTTTGTTCAGGCGCTTCAAACAAATTTTTGCATTCAACCTGTATCTCTTGTGCTTCATGACGCCTGGAAGCAACTTCAATCTGTCTCACCTCATGTTCAGTATTGACCTGTTCACTGTCACCCTGAGTGATATAGAGATCTGTGTAGATGTTATTCAGAAGTGTGGAGTCACCTTGCTTCGCCATTCCTTCAAACACACATTGATACTTCTTCTTTAGGCCACATTTCAGCTGAGGAATGAAGAACAGCTCATCTACACAGGAACAGAAAATAGATAGATTAAGTCTTAATTTTCTCTCCAACATGGCTGGACTGGGACAAAAAAAATCGGCCCTGGCATTTTGACCCAGACTGGTCCACTACATATGATCATAAACACAACCGATCTTTGCATGCCCTTGAATATGTAAACCAACTCCAATTCCTTAAAACCACTAATGCCATGAAATGAGTGAGTAGGACTGAGTAAGAGTACACAGATGAAATAAATACTAATGGTAAAATACAATTGAACTTTACTCCACAGTGATGAATCCTAAAACAAGCTATAAGCTGCATTGGCATAGCAATACCACTGTTTCACACAGGATATTTGGTAAATCTGTGGTGAACGGACCTCTGTCCCTCTGGGGGGGTTCGGGGGTGTGCTTCCCTGTAAGAACATTTTGTGCTTTTTAATGTTAAATTCATCAATCTGGTGCACTTTGAGAGTTAAAAATGAAGAGCTCCAACCCATATTCAGTGTGCAAATTGAACAAAGAAAAACTCAAAACTCTTTTAGTTGTAATATAGTGTCTGTCTACATTACACTACTACATAATAATAGTCATAATATTAATCCCACGACAGTAATAGCCATATATTGTAAAACAAATGCACTGAAAAATAAAAGAAACTTTCATAATTAGTTTTGTACTAATTTCTATACTTGAAAGAGATAAACAATTACAATTCTAGTAAAATGCGTAATCGTCAACTATGCAGATGTGGAAATAATGCGTAACTGGGTAATGGGTTCCTACACTCATTCACTCATTCTCTCCTGATCCTCCTCACTATCCTCATCAGACACTTGAAGGGCCTGTTTCTTCTTTTCACGCTATTTCTCTGTACATTCCTTGTGTTTCTTCTCCATCTCTCGGACTATTTGGACAGATACACAGTGACACTGCGCGCTCGCTTAGAGCCCAGAGGGGGAGGTGTTTAAAGATGTGATTGGACCAGCCCAGTGTCAATCAAGAAAAGAACCAATGGGCTGCTGATCTACGTGTTTCATGGGCCGGTCTGTGAGAAAAAAAAAAACAACGCTGACTTTTTTTGTCCAATGCATTACACCGACACAAAGATCCCAGCGCCGCCGATTAAGAAAAACTAGATGAATGGGCCGCCTATGTTCGAGTTTCATGGGCCGTTCAAATAAAAAAAAATATATATTTTATATATGTATATGTACATTTACATTTATACATTTATACTCCTACATTTATAAGAGACAATCAGACAGATGATCATGAGTCTCTTACCTTCTAGAGCATCAGCAGCTTCATCTCGCTTCATCTCTCTCAGGTAATGTAGTGTGAGATCAAGAGCTGCTGATTTGATACTGGATCTGTTCTCATTAAAGTCCTTCACAAACTGTTCTGTGTTCTCATTTTGTAATATTTTCTTAAATGTTTCTAGTTCAGTCTTCAGAAATTTGATTATTTTGCTTTCAAGATCCTACAAACAAAATTAAGAGAAAAGACAGAATAACACAATTTAAGCCAAATTGTACATCTACATTTGGTCAACACTATTTATCTGTAAAAAATCCAGTTAAAAGACTAACATGTTAACCAGCTGTTATTTTTAACAAATAGAGAAATAAAAAATATATAAGTGCTTAAAAGGAAAAATAGTGAGCTGGAGGAATTACATAAAATTACTTTTTTTTTTTCAATAACATACATATATGTTTTTTTTTATGTTTTTTTAAACGTATAAAAATATGTTTTCCTACCTGGAAGATCCCTAGAAGATCGTCTTTGAAATTCTTGTGGTTCCTGTGAGTCTGAACGTCTGAGTCTAATGTCTCATATTGAAGCCTGTAATCAAATAATTAAAATAAAATACTGATTTTCCGGGCATAATATCACAGATAAAAGCATTAGCTGTGAATACTCTGATAAATATTTGATCTGATTAATGATAAATATTTGATCTAAAAATGTTTTATGATTGGTATTCACTGATACAACTTTTAAACACAGTCAACGTGTGACATAAAATTAGAAACTCATGAAATACCTTTTATTAGATGATGGTGTTTTCTCACTGAAGTCTGGTGGATAATCTTTAGACTGATCACTCTTCATAGACACAGAGCTGGACACATGTGAGCCTGATCTTACACTGATGACACAAAGAACACAGAGAGAGAGAAAACACTATAGTAAAGGAGGGGCTGCACTAATATGCATTAATTCATGTTTAACTAATGCACAGATAATCATGAGTTAAAGTATGACTCATGAAGAACTAAACCATTAATGAATTATTACTGCATCAGCAACTATTAAAGAGTCTATATGATTAATAGATTAAGTAATACATTAAATTCTATTAATTAAATGTGTCATTGTGTATTAATTCCTTAATAACATATTTTATTAACTAATAGTGTAAATTAATGTGTTAATTACCACAATGGGTCAAAGCAATGTACTTCAACTTCCAGTTGTCTGCTTTAATTAATCATTAGCTAATGATTTGCACAGGTATCATTATGTTATAACTTTACTTGGTGAGGCACATGACTATTAACTAATTGTTAAGTAATATGTCATTATGGTTATGGGTTTTGACAGTTGCACATGCAGTGAATGTAATGTCAGAGAGTGTTTGAAGGATGGGTAAGTTGGGCCGCACACAAATATCAGCACACCAGAATCTGAACTCCTGACCGCTGTTACACCGTGTTTAAACTGGACGAGACCATTACAGCTGTCTACACTGGACGTGACAGACCATTGCAGGTCCATTTGTCCTTCATAACAGAAGTAGCGCAACAGCCTGGAGTACATCAGAAAGAGAGTGGCATCAGTTTACTGTCGGGGTTTTGTTGTGTCATGTAGCATTGTGTCGCATCCAGTGTATTATCACTGATTATAATGGGTTCTAGTGTCTAGCTTAACCTGATACTCTCCTGTGCCATGAACTATTGGATGCGGAAGTGAATCTGGCACAGTGAATCCTGGTTGTAGAAGGCTGGAAATTGAAATCCATAGTGTGGATGTCATAACCATAATGACATATTACTTAACAATTAGTTAATAGTCATGTGCCTCAACAAGTAAAGTTATAACATAATGATACCTTTTCAAATCATTAGCTAATGATTAATTAAAGCAGACAACTGGAAGTTGAAGTACATTGCTTTGACCCATTGTGGTAATTAACACATTAATTTACACTATTAGTAAATAAAATATGTTAAGGAATTAATACACAATGACACATTTAATTGAAAAAAAAAAAGGAGGAGACGCTGCGAGCGGCGGCAGAAGAGAGGCAAGCGGGCTGGCTTGTTAGCTAGATTAAAGGCTAACCCATTTAAGCCATCACTCCCTACCATCTTCCTCTCGAATGCTAGATCAATCAGCAATAAGATGGACGAGATTCGTCTACGACTGACAACGCAAAGGAATATAGCCAACTGTTGCAGCATGATTTTCACGGAGACCTGGCTGGATTACACCATCCCGGACGCGGCTATCGAGTTAGCCGGCCTCACTGTCCATCGAGCCGACAGAACAGCTGATTCGGGTAAGAAGATCGGGGGAGGGTTGTGTATTTACATTAACAACTCGTGGTGCACAAATACGACTGTAGTTAAAAGTCTCTGCTGTCCTGATGTAGAGTTCATGCTGCTTAAATGCAGGCCGTTTTATCTACCAAGAGAATTCTCTGTTGTGTATATCTGTGCTGTGTATATCCCCCCAGATGCTAATGCTAAACAGGCTCTAGCACAGCTACACGACAATATTAATAACAGCCTGGCTGCACATCCTGATAGTGTCTTTATAGCAGCGGGGGATTTTAACCATGCTGACTTAAAGACTGTACTACATAAATTCCATCATAATGTGAATTGTGCAACCAGAGGAGATAAAACACTAGATCAGGTGTATACCAATGTAGCTAAGGCTTACAAAGTCAAGGCATATCCTCATCTGGGTTTGAGTGATCATATTTCACTTATGCTTCATTCCCGGTACACTCCCATCATTAAGTCTGCTGGGCCCGAGGTGAAACTCGTCAGAATCTGGCCCAAAAATGCCGTCTCTGAGCTACAGGACTGTTTCTATCACACAGACTGGGATGTTTTTAGAGACCAGGAATTATCAACACGGCAGGCCCTTGATGAGTATACTGGCACAGTTATGGACTATATAAATTTTTGTGTAGACAAGGTTACATCTTGGAAAACGATTCATATCTTTCCTAACCAAAAGCCATGGGTGACACAAGAGGTGCGACAGTTGATTAAAGACAGGGATGCAGCCTATAGGTCTGGTGACAGTAGGGCCTACAGCACAGCCAGGAGGGCTCTTAAAAGGGGCATCAAGTCTGCCAAGCAAATCTATAAAAGGAAGATTGAAGCTCATTTCAACACCTTCACTGACTCACGACAGGTGTGGGAAGGAATAAGGGCACTTTCGGATTACAAAGGAACAACATCAGCCTTTGTGAATGGTTCGTCCACTGTGGCGGCAGAATTAAATCAGTTCTATGCACGCTTTGATAGGGAGAACAAGGATGCGTTGTGCCCCCACTTGCCCTCCCACGACGATATGTCACCAGTCCTGAGCCTTCATGAAGTGAGACTCTGCCTAGGTAACATCAATCCTAGGAAAGCATCTGGTCCG
This sequence comes from Gila robusta, assembly GCA_030770095.1. Classification (NCBI taxonomy): domain Eukaryota; kingdom Metazoa; phylum Chordata; class Actinopteri; order Cypriniformes; family Leuciscidae; genus Gila; species Gila robusta. Next base: position 68,991 of record JAVALU010002512.1, read on the forward strand.
GATGGAGTACTGGGACGGGTGCTAAAGGACTGTGCGTCCGAACTAGCAGAAGTTTTTACCATCATCTTCAACTTGTCACTGTCCAGGTCATGGGTTCCATCATGTTTTAAAGCAGCAACAATTATTCCTGTCCCTAAACAAGCCAATGTAACATGCCTGAATGACTATAGGCCTGTTGCACTTACATCTATCCCTGCAAAGTGCCTTGAGCGGCTGGTCATGAAACACCTAAAAAAGGCCATACCACCAGCTTTAGACCGGTACCAGTTTACATATAAGGAAAATAGATCAACGGAGGATGCCATTGCTATGGTGCTTCACCTACTGTTGGAACATTTAGAGCATAAAAACACCTATGCACGGCTGCTTTTCATTGACTTTAGTTCAGCCTTCAACACAATACGGCCAAATACACTTCTGCTGAAATTGTGTAATCTTGGACTGAACTAATCACTATGTTACTGGATACTGGATTTTCTAACCAACCGCTCCCAATGTGTGAAAATAGGCGAGCACGTTTCTGACACCATATACATCAACACTGGTGCACCTCAAGGCTGCGTGCTCAGTCCCCTACTTTACACATTTTACACACATGACTGTTCCGCTTTTTTCCCACTAATCATGTCATTAAATTTGCTGACGACACTACTGTGCTCGGCCTCATTACAGCCAGCAAGGAGGAGGCATACAGGGCGGAGATTGAACTGTTAACAGAGTGGTGTAAGAACCATAACCTGTTACTAAACATCAGAAAGACAAAGGAAATCATAGTTGACTTTCGTAAATCAAACAATCTAGGTCACTCATCCCTCAACATCAACGGAGAGGCAGTCGAGAGGGTGAAACACTTTAAATTTCTGGGTGTTACTATGTCGGAGGATCTGTCCTGGAGCAGGAGCATTAGTACAGCGGTAGGGAAGGCCCAGCAGCGGCTCTATTACCTGAGGAAGCTGAGAAGAGTGAAACTCCCCCAGAGGCTTATGATAAATTTTTACAACAGTGCAATCCAAAGTGTCCTGACTTATGGGCTGTTGGTGTGGTTTTCTAGCTGCACCACAGCTGAACGACAGTTGATTCAGAGGGTGGTGAAAATTGCAGGCAAAATCATCGGGACTACCCTCCCGGAGATCTCATCTGTGTACACCACCCGCTGTCTGCGTAAAGCACACAACATCATAAGAGACCGGTTCCATCCAGCACACGGCTTGTTCCGCCTGCTGCCGTCGGGCAGGAGGTACAGGTCTCTTCCAGCTAGAACCACTAGAATGGCCAACTGCCTTTACCCTCAGGCAGTTCGACTGCTGAATGAGCACCATTCCGGACTACCTCCTTCTGTTACCTAATTTACACATCTAACACTATTTAACATTACCCAACAACTGCAATGACTGTGAACTGGACTCTGCATTGTTGCAGTACACGTAATTATACATTTTCATTGATTGGTAGTGATTCACCTTATATGCCCATTCTTTGTTTATATGTGTCACTATGACCCTATTTGTGGTGCTAGTATGGACTTTATCATCCAACAATTGCAATAATTGTAACTAGACTGTGCAGCTCTATAAGTGATTCCACTTGATATTCCTTTGTCTTGGTAGCTGTCTGTTGCAGTGCCCTGTAAACAAACTGTTTTTATTAGTGATCTTTTGCACTTTATGAAAACCACTGTCGATTGTTGCTCTGATGTAATTTCGTTGTACTTGCAATGACAATAAATAATAATAATAATGATAGCATTTCATGTATTACTTAATCTATTAATCATATTGACTCTTTATTAATTGCTGATGCAGTAATAATTCATTAATGGTTTAGTTCTTCATGAGTCATACATTAACTCATGATTATCTGTGCATTACTTAAACATGAATTAATGCATATTAGTGCACCCGTATTGTAAAGTGTTACCGGATCAACTGTGTCTGAAACACATCTGTGTCTTTATCTAATCCTCCACAGAAATACACACACACACACACACACACACAATTTACAGTTTTACAGTTAACCATCACTTTATTTTACTGACTCACATTAGTATAACGATTTTTTTATTCAAGTCAAGTCTCCTTCATTTATAAAGCGCTTTACAGTGATAATAGAGATTACAGTAACAGAGATTGTTTAGGCTTTACAGCAGATCTAGAATAAAGTTATTGTCCAGCTAAAGTTAGTTTTGATTGATTCACTTCCGTTGTAAAGATCATTAGTTATTAACTTAGCGGCCGCTAACACGACACCGTTCTCACAGAAAACCCTTAATGCGCTCCGGCCGCTCATCCGCTCAAAACAGTGCCTTGTGTCTCGAGAACCCTTAAATATACATAAGAGAGATTAAATATGTTAAAAAATACTTCACTCTGATTTAAGAGACCATGTCAAGTTTTTGTTTATTGACAGAAATAGAGAGCAGAAACAGTTTTGTTAGCATACTTGAATTAAATTAAGTGTATAGTTGTTTACTAATGTCTGTCAATAACTTTATGATCTAAAAACTAAAGTCATTTATTTGGATTAATTCAGCGTCTAGAAGGTAATTAACAAATTATTAACTGTGATATTTTCTATAGAGCAAACAGGGCTTAATAGACAATAACAGAGTTAATTTAAGAAGCTAAAAATTGAAGTTGTGCAAATCATGTGCAAATATAGAACAATGCTTAAAGTTGTGTTATTGACAGGGAAACACAAAGTCCAGTGAGTTTAAACTGATAGTGTGAAAACAGACGCAGTCTTACCTGTGTTTCTCTGAGAGACTCATCTGAGAGAGAGAGTGCTTTCCTCTTTCCTCCGACATACTGCAGCTAAACTGACACTGAAAACTAATCAGCACTGGTTTCTGAAACACTCAATCCTTCAGCATCACCTGCAAATCACAACATTTTACACACATCAACAACAACTTATTTAAACTTTTATTTAAAATTAAAATTACTTTTCTAACTTTAGCTAGTGTGTAATGTTGCTGTTTGAGCATAAACAACATCTGCAAAGTTACAGCGCTCAAAGTTCAAAGCAAAGGGAGATATTTGCTTTTAAAGAAATCAATCTCTAAGGACTACAGCAAACGGCCGGTAGGGACTACACCACATTCCTCCAGGGTTGCTGACATCACTAACCCCAATATTTACATAAACCCCTCCTCCGAGAATATTAAATAAGGGGGGCGAGGCCATTTTATATTGCTGTTTTGGAGATGAGTTGTCGCAATGCCGTCGAAACGCTGTTATTTTCATCCGGATTGCAGGTCCACTTTGTTCAGCCTTCCTAGGGACAAGGGAGTTAGGGATCAATGGTTAAAATTTATTTTTAGCTCGGTCCCTCATAATTATGACCCAAATCTCACTCTCTGTGCTGCACACGGAGGAAAGCTTTCACAATCTTCGCAAGCTCAATGCAGGATTCGCACAACGGCTTGTCCTGAAAGTGTCACGGAACACACACAGGAGGCGGAAAAATCCAAGTGCAGTAATTTATTAAATAAAGGGTAATCCAAACTCGTAGTAATTCAGGCATGGGGTCAAAATCCAAATAGGCAATTCAAGGCACAAGACAAAACAAGAACAGGCAGATACAGATTGGAAGTGTGGACATAAAACAAGGACTCTGTGACACACACTGAAACAGGGTTATATACACCTATTTAACAAGACTAACACAGAACAGCTGGGAACAATGATTACGGGGAACAGCTGAGTGCAATGAACTGATGAGTGACAGTGACAGACAGAATGCTGGGAATTGAAGTCAAATGTGAAGGACACCGTGAGAACGAGGACCTCTAGTGATAGACAAGGGAACACAACCAGACACTGTGACATAACCCCCCCTCTACGGAGCGGCTACCAGACGCTCCACGACAACACTAAAACACGACACAAGAGTTCAGGAGGGAGGTGGAACGGTGGAGGATCAGGGGAGGGATGGTGGGCCAGGTCCGTGAAGGGAGACAGGAACAAGGGGTGAGGGCTTAACCTGGAACCAGGGCAAAGCAGACAGTCCATGGGGCGGCCAGGGCGAAGCGGACAGTCCATGGGGCGGCCAGGGCGAAGCGGACGACCCATCGGGCGGCCAGGGCGAAGCGTACGACCCCTCGGGCGGCCAGGGCGAAGCGGACGACCCCTCGGGCGGCCAGGGCGAAGCGGACGACCCCTCGGGCGGCCAGGGCGAAGCGGACGACCCCTCGGGCGGCCAGGGCGAAGCGGACGACCCCTCGGGTGGCCCGGGCGAAGCGGACGACCCCTCGGGCGGCCCAGGCGAAGCGGACGACCCCTCGGGCGGCCAGGGCGAAGCGGACGACCCCTCGGGCGGCCAGGGTGGTGAAGACCCCTCAGGCGGCCAGGGCGGAGCAGTCCCCTCGGGCGGCCAGGGCGGAGCAGTCCCCTCGGGCGGCCAGGGCGGAGCAGACACCGGCTCAGGAACAGCAGACACCGGCTCAGGAACAGCAGACACCGGCTCAGGAACAGCCACAAGAACTGTAACAGTCACAAGAACAGACACAAACACAGAAACAAACACTGGCTCTGGCACTGGAACAGGCACCGGCTCTGGAACAGACATTGGCTCCAGCTCTGGAACGGGCACTGGCTCTGGCTCCGGCTCTGGAACGGGCACTGGCTCTGGCTGCGGCTCTGGAACGGGCACTGGCTCTGCCTCCGGCTCTGGAACGGGCACTGGCTCTGCCTCCGGCTCTGGAACGGGCACTGGCTCTGCCTCCGGCTCTGGAATGGGCACTGGCTCTGCCTCCGGCCCTGGAACAGCAGACACTGGCTCTGCCTCCGGCCCTGGAACAGCAGACACTGGCTCCGGCCCTGGAACAGCAGACACTGGCTCCGGCCCTGGAACAGCAGACACTGGCTCCGACCCTGGAACAGCAGACACGGGCATGTCCAGGATCCGAGCCAGACGCTCCAGATAGTCCAGCATAGCCTTGGCGGCCACACGAATGGGCATCTCTTGATCTGTCTCAGACTGGGCAGACGGGACGTGAACAGTCTCTGACTGAGCAGACGTGACGTGAACATTCTCTGACTGGGCAGACGGGACGTGAACATTCTCTGACTGGGCAGACGGGACGTGAACATTCTCTGACTGGGCAGACGGGACGTGAACATTCTCTGACTGGGCAGACGGGACGTGAACATTCTCTGACTGGGCAGACGGGACGTGAACAGTCTCTAACTGAGTAGACGGAACGTGAACGGTCTCTGACTGGGCAGACGGAATGTGAACGGTCTCTGACTGGGCAGACGGAACGTGAACAGTCTCTGACTGGGCAGACGGAACGTGAACAGTCTCTGACTGGGCAGACGGAACGTGAACAGTCTCTGACTGAGCAGACGTGACGTGAACATTCTCTGACTGGGCAGACGGGACGTGAACATTCTCTGACTGGGCAGACGGGACGTGAACATTCTCTGACTGGGCAGACGGGACGTGAACAGTCTCTAACTGAGTAGACGGAACGTGAACGGTCTCTGACTGGGCAGACGGAATGTGAACGGTCTCTGACTGGGCAGACGGAACGTGAACAGTCTCTGACTGGGCAGACGGAACGTGAACAGTCTCTGACTGGGCAGACGGAACGTGAACAGTCTCTGATTGGGCAGACGGAGCGTGTCTCCTCCTTCTCCGGACCACCGGACTCAGGACCACCGGAACCGGGACCACTGAAACAGGGATCATCTCCCGACTACCTCCTGCACTGTGACCTCCACGGGACCCACGAAACTTGACCAACCAGGTCCCCTTAAAAAACTCCATTCTCTCCCGCTCGGTGGCTGGGGAAGAGATATGAGAAAACATACCGCTGGATCTGGGTAGTGACGGAGTCCTTCTGTCACGGAACACACACAGGAGGCGGAAAAATCCAAGTGCAGTAATTTATTAAATAAAGGGTAATCCAAACTCGTAGTAATTCAGGCATGGGGTCAAAATCCAAATAGGCAATTCAAGGCACAAGACAAAACAAGAACAGGCAGATACAGATTGGAAGTGTGGACATAAAACAAGGACTCCGTGACACACACTGAAACAGGGTTATATACACATATTTAACAAGACTAACACAGAACAGCTGGGAACAATGATTACGGGGAACAGCTGAGTGCAATGAACTGATGAGTGACAGTGACAGACAGAATGCTGGGAATTGAAGTCAAATGTGAAGGACACCGTGAGAACGAGGACCTCTAGTGATAGACAAGGGAACACAACCAGACACTGTGACAGAAAGATGGAGCAGTTCCAACTTTAAAAACAGAAGCTGTTGTTTACGGGCCACAACCTGTAAGTATGATTTTTTTTTCGTCGATGTGTTTTCCTGTAATAGTTCGTATTGTTAATTGTATGTTGTAGCAAGGAAGTAAACAAATGACAATGCTGTTTGGCTCTGCTGGTTTGTTAAATGCTCATTCATACTTAACGTTATCTGACAAACACCTAACGTTACAAACTTTTTTTTAATCTCAACAGCGAACTTGTAATTAGTGTAAATTATTCTTTGATTAGAGCTTTCATGTTTATCTACATGCTTGTTTATCTACAGGCATGCTAAACATGGTTCTGTGTTTGATTTGGCAGCAAATGTTTAGTGTTCGTTTTGGGTTAATAGTTCTGTCGACAGATATTTGTCTACAATCGTTCTAAAAATACAAAAGTAACGGTGGCATACAGTCAGAAACGATCACTATAGATCCGCAGTCTTTACTCAAGCAAATCCCTTTGAGGACTGTAGTAAAATTTGTTAGAACGATTATATGAAATTCTTGTTTATGAAGCTTATTTTTTTGTAATTCTATAATAATTAGTACAATTAAATAACAGCGTATCTAAAAAGTAATGAGTGAACAACAAAAAACAAACCTTTCTGAAACGTGGTTTAACAGCCGTTCTTGAACAGGTTCTGCTCGATCATCTTCACTAACGTTTCCCCGGGTCCGATTGGTTTTATTGACGCCATTGTTTATAATACACCAAAGCACAAACTACCAGTAAAGGTAAGGGGCGTGACGTTTCCGGAAAACATAAAACCAGGAAATCATCAGACCGTTTTTACAAGGAGGGGAAGAGCAGTGTAGAATAAAGGTAAAATATATGAAAAATAATGCAATTTTTAAAAAACGAAGCATGAACACGTTACAGTGCACCCCACAAACACAATCAAGCCTCCGAAAAAATGCGTTTTACCACCCCTTTAAGACAATAATGAAGAATAAATACAATGTATAAATAAAGTGAGTTACAAACAAATATATTGCCATGTAAAATAACCCAATGATTATTAATTATTATTAATTAAAAGTGTACCGGAGTGCTGACAGCGTGCAGAGAAGAGCAGATTGTGGATAAACACGATGGCAGCGCTGTTAGGAACGGTGAGCCCTTTTGACGGTGAGACACAATTATGCGAGGAATACAGTGAAATGTTGGACTTTTTCTTTCAAGCAAACGAGATTACCGACGCTGACAAAAAGAGAGCAGTGCTATTAAGTGGGGTAGGTGCAGCCACTTATAGTTTGTTGAGAAGTTTACTGTGTCCCATGACTCCAGGGGAGAAAACATATGAGGAGTTGATAAACGTGCTCAAAGCCCATTATAATCCGAAGCCGAGTGAAATCGTGCAAAGATATAAGTTTAATTCACGCACACGGAAGAATGGAGAGACTGTTGCTGACTTTGTGGCTGAGTTGAAAAAGTTAGCACAACATTGTGAGTACGGGGCAACGCTTTCGCAAATGCTGCGGGACATACTCGTGTGTGGAGTGAATGATGACAGGATGCAGCGATGGCTATTGTCAGAAGTGGACTTAAACTTTGAGAAAGCATTTAATATCTGTCAAGCAATGGAGTCGGCAAACAAAAATGCAAAACATTTACAAGGAATGTTAACAGATGAGACAGCGCAAGCAACGAGGATGCTGAAAGGACAAACACCGGTGCATAAAGTGTACTCAGCGGAAAGGAAAGGCCCGGAAAGGGACTTTGTGTGTTATAGATGCAAAGGAAATCATGCACCCGAGGAATGCAGTTTGTGAATGAACTCTGTCATAAATGTGGGAAGCGTGGACACATAAAACGAGCATGCAAGTCGAAGCAAGCTGGGGCTAGTTTACAGAAAGCACCGTTCAAAGGCCAAAGAGTGGAGAGAAAGGAAAAAGAGGAAGGTAGGAGGTCACATTTAGTCAAAGAGGAGGAAGTGAGTGAGGAAGAGGATGCAAGTGACATCAATACAATTTACAGTGTATCACAAAACCTACCTAAAGTGGCTCCTATCACACAAAAGTTAAAGGTGAATGGCATGGAAGTGGAGTTTTAAGTGGACACAGGATGTGGTGTCACAATCATCAGTAAGGAGCAATATTCCAAGCTATGGAAAATAACAGACATGCCCGAGTGGAGATCATGCAAATTGAACTTGAAGACATATACAGGTGAGAAGATGGGGGTGCTGGGACAAGTCACAGGAAGAGTGACATGCCAGAAAGTAGAAAAAAACTGGCGATGGTCGTAGTAGAAAGGGCAGGGCCAAATTTGTTGGGCCGTGGCAGGCTAAAAGACTTAAGGCTGCTGCCACAGCTGGTAAATAAAGTAAAAACAACTCCAGCGCTAAAATTGACAGAAATTTTAGACAGGCACACTGAAGTGTTCAGAGAAGAGCTGGGACAGCTTAAAGGCACCACAACTAACATTCATGTTAACCCCGAAGTACAGCCACGATTCTATAAGCCTCGACGTTTACCCTTCGCAGTAAAACCCCTGGTGGAGGAAGAGCTTCAGAGACTGGTGGAAGAGAAAATTATAGAACCAGTACAGTTTTCAATATGGGCTGCACCCATTGTACCTGTGAAGAAGCCAGATGGTTCAATTCGAATTTGTGGGGATTATAAACTCACAGTAAACCGAGCATCCAGCGTGGAACAATTTCCTATTCCTAAAGTGGACGATTTGTTTGCACAGTTAGCTGGAGGGCAGAAATTCTCAAAGCTGGACATGAGCCACGCGTATCAGCAGATCATGCTTGAAAAAAGTGCAAAGAAATATGTCACTATCAATACACACAAAGGACTGTACACTTACTGTAGGCTACCATTCCGAGTAGCGTCAAGCCCAGCCATCTTCCAACGCACTATGGAAGGAATCTTGCAAAACATGCCACACGTCACAGTTTATTTGGATGACATTTTAGTCACAGGGACTAGTGAGGAAGAACATCTAAGAAACCTGGATGAGGTATTGTCTCGGCTAGAAAGAAGTGTGCTGAGGTTGAAACGCAGCAAGTGTGAGTTCCTTGGAGAGGAGGTGGTATTTCTTGGCCACAAAATCAGTGCCGCAGGGGTGCATCCAGTCGCAGAAAAAGTCAAAGAGATCCAGGAAGCCCCCACACCGCAGTCTGTGAGGGAACTGAAGGCTTATTTAGGCCTGTTGAACTATTATCATAAGTTCCTGCCTAGTCTATCCACCTTGTTAGCACCATTACATGGACTGTTGAGGAAGGAGACAAAATGGACATAAAAAGAAGCCTTCGAGAAGTCAAAAAATCTTCTGCAGTCGGCAGCCATTCTAGTGCATTATGACATAAAGAAAGCGATCATTCTGGCTTGTGACGCTTCTCCATACGGGGTTGGAGCCGTGTTGTCGCACAGGATGGAGGATGGCACAGAGCGGCCGATCGGATTTGTGTCACGAACACTGAATGCCGCTAAGAAGAATTACTCTCAATTAGAGAAGGAAGGTCTAGCTGTTATTTTTGGAATAAAGAAATTCCACACATACTTGTATGGGAGGCAGTTCACCATTGTAACGGATCACAAACCGTTGATTTCATTATTTAATGAACTGCGAGAAGTGCCACAAATGGCATCACCACGTATACAGAGATGGGCGGTGACACTGTGTGGATATGAATACACCATTGTATACAAAGCTGGCAAGGAACATCAAAATACTGATGGACTAAGCAGACTGCCTTTAACGGAGAAAGGAATAGAGACGCAAGCAGAGGAAGAAAGAGTACTTCTGCTTGAAGAAAATGATGTGCCCCTTGTCAAAGCAGAACAAGTGAGAAAATGGACAGACAAAGATGCAGTTTTAACTCGAGTGAGAGAGTATGTGCTCAGAGGATGGCCAAAGAGATTGGACGAGTTCGTTTTTGGAGCATATACTAAGAAACGAGATGAACTCAGTGTACAGGGAGGTTGTGTTCTGTGGGGAGCTCGCGTGGTGGTTCCCCCGCCAGACCGCGCAGCTCTATTGAAACAATTACACATCAATCACCCTGGAATAACCCGAATGAAAGGTTTGGCACGAAGTTACATGTGGTGGCCACAGATGGACGCGGAAAAAGAAGGCATGGTAAAAACTTGTGCCACATGTCAAGAGAATATAAATTCTCCCCACTGTGCACCCTTACATCCATGGGAGATGCCAAATCTGCAATGGAGAAGAATCCACATTGATTATGCTGGTCCGTGGTTAGGGAGAATGTTCTTAATCTTAGTGGATGCCTACTCTAAATGGCTAGATGTGTACCCGTTACATAAGTCTACCTCTACTGTAACCATTCAATGCCTGAGACAAAGTTTTAGCCAACATGAAATGGTGGTGTCGGATAATGGCAGTAGTTTCACAAGTGCAGTTCCAAGAGTTTATGGCATCAAACACGTCACCACAGCACCATATCATGCAGCTTCTAATGGACTGGCTGAACGGGCGGTGCAAACGTTCAAAAGTCTGATGAAGAAGAGCGCAGGAGATTCCATTGAGACAAAGCTTGCTAGAGCATTGCTCAGTTACAGGATCACACCACAGTCGACTACTGGGAAATCTCCTGCGGACCTGTTGTGTGGAAGAAAGCTAAGGTCTGCCTTGGATCTCATCCATCCTGATTTTAAAAGTCAAATGCAGGAAAAACAGATGAAGCAAAAATTTTACCATGATCGACATGCTAGGCAGAGACAGGTGACTGAAGGTGACCAAGTGTACACTAAGAACTTTGGATCAGGGCCTATCTGGGTTCCTGGGACAGTTCAGAAACAGACTGGACCAGTGTCTTGTACGGTTGCACTTGGAAATGGCCAGATAGTGCGCAGGCACATAGATCAAGTGAGGAACAGGCATGTTGGGCCTTAAGAGGGAACTCTGGTGTTGGAGGAAACATCTAGGAAAGAGGGGGAAGAGTTAACATCAATCGTGGGTGTCACATTCTCCAAAGACACTAATGTGGAGCAGACAGAGGAAACGACCAAGAAGGTGTTAGGGTCAGATCCTTTGGTGAAAGACAATGTAGAGTTAAGGAGGTCGACGAGACAGAAGAAGACGCCGAGTTACTTACAGGATTAGTAGTTAGAAGTGAGTTCCCCAGCCACAGGGCAAGAATGCGTCCTGGAACTCACTGGGATGGAGGTAGTCCACCCGAAGTCCCTAGTTTATGCTGTAAATGCACATATGTTATGGTTTTGTGTGTGGTTTTCTTACATATTACAACTTGGTAAAATTTACAAAAGTTTTAAACGTGATATATTGTAAAGAGTAATGTGGATAACTATTTGAAGCTAGGGTTATCTGGGAAAAGGGGATGTAGTAAATGGGATGCTATAGTCAAGGTTGTCCAGTAGAGGGCGGCATGGGTTTGCATATAAGTTACCTCTGGGATGCACGGGGATAGAGAGCGGGGGTGTTAGTCTGTTATCAGCTGAGCAGGTGTCAAGAGGCACGTTGTCCGCTCGGCATCTGTTAATAAAGACTCACATTAATTTAACTACATGTCTCCTCATGTATGATGCACCAAAGGATATTACAATTGTAAAACAAATGCACAGAAAAATAAAATAAACTTTCATAATAAGTTTTGTACTAATTTCTATACTTGAAAGAGATAAAAATGTGATCTTTTATTTTGAAGGAAACTGCATTGAGCCTTTATTTTGGCGGAAAACATGGTTTACAAACGCGTCTCATTACAATTCTAGTAAAATGCGTAATCGTCAACTATGCAGATGTGGAAATAATGCGTAACTGGGTAATGAGTTCCTACACTAATTAAAATAATATCATTTTTTAAAGAATTAGATTGCCAGTCCAGCCCTGGCGGGGTGTATGATAGGGCCTATCTGATTTAAATTAATACCCCGAGCACAAACTTATTGTGGTCTATAATAGAGGGTGACCAAAAGTCCTGTTTTCCCAGGACATGTCCTGTTTTCATGTCCTGTCCTGGCCGTCCTGACTGTTTTTTATAAAGTGATGAAAATGTCCTGGTTTTCAAAAAACTGCTGGGAAAGAACAGCTCTACAGCAAAATATAGATGGGCAAACAAGGAGGATGAGGAAGAAAAACTGGATAAAGAGGAAGAAAAACTAAATATATACATATATTTTGTTAGTTCGTTTTTTTGTAAGTTTGTGAGAGCTTTTTTTGTTCAATTTGGAGGTATTTCTTTTAGTTATTTATTTATATATTTATTTTTCTGCTACAGAAGAGACATTATTTCTGTCATTATTTCAATCATTATTTTTGAAACCTGTCATAATAAAACATGTTGAGTAACCTTTGAGAAGCCTGTGAATTTGTGTCTTGAAATATAACAATTTTCTATCCACACTGAGGAGGCATAGCCTACTTTAAATGTATTGAAATTAATAAGGCATCTTTGAGTAAACTTCGAGTATCATTTGAGAATCAGTTTGCCGGGCCGAGTGTCCTCGTTTTTGGTAATCAAAATATGGTCACCCTAGGTCTATTTAAAAAAATAAAATAAAAAATAAATACAATGAACTATTACTCCATTTACTCCTAGAACCAAAAGACGTTCCGAGAGTAAATGTATCTGCATAGTATTAAAGGCAGGTATACTACTCGATAAAAAGATCACGCACATTAGCCTTTGCTTGTTGTAAATGACTAGCAATTGTATAAACCATAGTGAGCGTTCTTAGAACGTCCTTAAAATGTTAATAGTATTTTCTGAATGTTATATTTATCATAAAACGTTCTGGGAACATATGTTACTGGCTGAACATTCTCTTAAGAGAAAACACGCTTGTGCTGTGTATTACACTTCTGAACATTTGTTAACAATCACATTAATATAATATGCCTATACATCCATAAAAACATTTTAAACATCACAGTAGTTTATAACACCATAGACCCCAATAAACCAGCACTTATATAGCCAATGAATAAATTTATTTTCATATCTCCCATAAAACATATTCAAATAACCCATTTAAAAATATCTCTGTCTATAATATCATAATTTACACTTCTCTATTTACGCCGTCACTTGTAGGTTCATGGATGATGCAACGCATATACGCCACCAGAGGGCATTTTTACGATTATTATTTTTTAATGTTCCCTTCGATAGATTAAAACCATCACTATATGGTACACAAAATAAAGAAAACTCTTTGTTAGTTTATTATTAGGCCTATAATGTTTTATTACAAAATTATTGGACAAAAAGGCAAACTATAATGTATTAGGAAATATAAGTTTCATGCTAACGTAACGTGCATAAAGAAATCTCAAATCATACATTGACTAGATATTAACATTTTGTTAACTCTGGTTTTTGACTACAGTCATTCTCATGGGTCTTCTTGACTCAAAAAGCTTTGTGAATGTGTTGTGTATAATTATTGTGTAACGTGAATCTTTAGTTTACACTTTTACAGTCATAAAACGTGAATTATAGAACCATTTTATTAAAAAAGGTTATTTGCTCTCCAAGGGTTCTACATAGAACCATTTTGTCGGTAAAGGGTTCTATTGGCCAAGTACGGAACCCCAGGGTTCTATATAGAACCCCGAGGAACCCTTTTTTTAAAGAGTGCTTCATCTTATTCAGGCCTTGCATACTTGCATTGATTTTCCGATCCTCTACCTTACATTTAAAATCAATTTGTGCAGTTTGTTTCATAGCTCTTAATTCCTTTCTTTTCATCTTAAAACCCTCATAATTATTTTCACAAAAGGCCAAATTCTTTTCATTAGGACGTTTCTTTAAATCTTTAGAGAGCCGCGGCTTATTATTAAAAAGGACTTTAAACACTTTAGTGTCAATAGTCTCTTCACAAAAGTCCCGTTATAATACAACCCGAAATTGTGTTTAAACCCAATTTGTCATTTTCTCTATTGCAGTTTAATATAGTTTTACAATTATATTTACCCAATCTATAATAATTGTTGAATCGTTTGTCATTTAATCATTACTTCAAGTTCACAATGATGGTTGATTTCATTACTTTCAAATGATCCTAAAATGATTGAGTAAAAGTAACCAGAATTATAATAGACATACTGTATAACTACTAATCATATATGCTATATAAGAACTGAAATATTGAATAATATCAGATTGTTGTTGACTGACGTTAGGCTTCATCTGTCTGTCTACTGTAAATGTCTGGTTCAAAAATACTTTCGACATCACAAAAACAACAGCCCAAAACTGAAGAGAAAATGGGAGAAAACTTACAGAAACATTCGTTTTCAATAATGCTTTCTCAATAAAACTTTTTTAACTTAATTTCTTAACTTCAAAAGATTGTAATTTCGGTCAGATTCTTCTTCTGTTCGGAGTTGCAGAAGAACAGCCTTCTGTAACTTCACATTTAAATCACGCTCAATATACAATATGAAGTTCCTAATAATTACAAATGACTGTAATGGAGAATGTATTAAACTCACTTGCAGTCTTGTTTTCCTCTTCCTCGTGTGTTACACTCGCTCCGGACGCGCGCACTTCTGAAGATGACGCAGTTATAATAGAATGGTCCAGTAACAGCTAAAAACACAAATTCTCACACTAAAGACAAGAAATGAGATGTTACAATCATATCAGCATAAGATATAACAAACACACTTCTCTTGAACGCACACAAGATAAAGGCACTATAGGAATGTTCCTCAATATGCGTAGTAGAGTGGGGGGATATTTTTCCCAAAATAACCACTACAGGGGATCAAGATACATTTTTACTACACTGTTGTCAGGATTCCACCAGCTCTATCCACTCCTCCCACTCATTCACTCACTCCTCTCCCTCGTTCATCATCACTGGAGTACTGATCACCATCACCTGTACATCATTCCACCTCCCTTTATATTCAGCTCCCTTGCACTCACTCATTGTCTGGTCTCGTTGCTACATGACACACACACTCACCTGCTACACTCACCTGCTACACTCACCCGCTACACTCACCGCTACACTCACCCGCTGCACTCACCCGCTACACTCACCCGCTACACTCACCCGCTGCACTCACCCGCTACCCTCACCCGCTACACTCACCCGCTGCACTCACCCGCTACCCTCACCCGCTACACTCACCCGCTGCACTCACCCGCTACACTCACCCGCTACACTCACCCGCTGCACTCACCCGCTACACTCACCCGCTGCACTCACCCGCTACACTCACCCGCTGCACTCACCCGCTGCACTCACCCGCTACACTCACCCGCTGCACTCACCCGCTACACTCACCCGCTACACTCACCCGCTGCACTCACCCGCTACCCTCACCCGCTGCACTCACCCGCTGCACTCACCCGCTACACTCACCCGCTGCACTCACCCGCTACCCTCACCCACTGCACTCACCCGCTGCACTCACCCGCTACACTCACCCGCTACCCTCACCCGCTGCACTCACCCGCTACACTCACCCGCTACCCTCACCCGCTGCACTCACCCGCTGCACTCACCCGCTACACTCACCCGCTACCCTCACCCGCTACCCTCACCCGCTGCACTCACCCGCTGCACTCACCCGCTACCCTCACCCGCTACACTCACCCGCTACCCTCACCCGCTGCACTCACCCGCTACCCTCACCCGCTACACTCACCCGCTACCCTCACCCGCTGCACTCACCACTACACTCACCCGCTGCACTCACCCGCTGCACTCACCCGCTACCCTCACCCGCTACACTCACCCGCTGCACTCACCCGCTACACTCACCCGCTGCACTCACCCGCTACCCTCACCCGCTACACTCACCCGCTGCACTCACCCGCTACACTCACCCGCTACCCTCACCCGCTGCACTCACCCGCTACACTCACCCGCTGCTCTCACCCGCTACCCTCACCCGCTGCACTCACCCGCTGCACTCACCCGCTACCCTCACCCGCTACACTCACCCGCTGCACTCACCCGCTACCCTCACCCGCTACCCTCACCCGCTACACTCACCCGCTGCACTCACCCGCTACCCTCACCCGCTGCATTCACCCGCTACACTCACCCGCTACACTCACCCGCTGCTCTCACCCGCTGCCCTCACCCGCTACACTCACCCGCTGCACTCACCCGCTACCCTCACCCGCTGCACTCACCCGCTACCCCCGCTACACTCACCCGCTACACTCACCCGCTGCTCTCACCCGCTGCCCTCACCCGCTACACTCACCCGCTGCACTCACCCGCTACCCTCACCCGCTACACTCACCCGCTGCACTCACCCGCTACCCTCACCCGCTACACTCACCCGCTGCACTCACCCGCTACACTCACCCGCTACCCTCACCCGCTACACTCACCCGCTACACTCACCCGCTGCACTCACCCGCTACACTCACCCGCTGCACTCACCCGCTGCACTCACCCGCTACCCTCACCTGCTGCACTCACCCGCTACCCTCACCCGCTACACTCACCCGCTACCCCCACCCGCTGCACTCACCCGCTGCACTCACCCGCTGCACTCACCCGCTACCCTCACCCGCTGCACTCACCCGCTACCCTCACCCGCTACCCTCACCCGCTACACTCACCCGCTGCACTCACCCGCTACACTCACCCGCTGCACTCACCCGCTGCACTCACCCGCTACCCTCACCCGCTGCACTCACCCGCTGCACTCACCCGCTGCACTCACCCGCTACACTCACCCGCTACACTCACCCGCTGCACTCACCCGCTGCACTCACCCGCTACACTCACCCGCTACACTCACCCGCTGCACTCACCCGCTACACTCACCCGCTACCCTCACCCGCTGCACTCACCCGCTACACTCACC
Organism: Gila robusta; assembly: GCA_030770095.1. Taxonomy (NCBI): domain Eukaryota; kingdom Metazoa; phylum Chordata; class Actinopteri; order Cypriniformes; family Leuciscidae; genus Gila; species Gila robusta. The sequence goes on from JAVALU010002512.1 coordinate 86,040, forward strand.
CGCTACACTCACCCGTTACACTCACCCGCTACACTCACCTGCTCCCCTTGCCCGTGGACATCATCTTCCGTCTTCAGCCATCCGTTCCCATCTATCCATGTGATCTCCCATCTGCATCTGCAATAGAGACTCTTGTTATACTTCAGCTAAGTTACCATCTGATTATCATCTGTTTGAACACTCATATCTCCGTCTGTTTCTGCTACAACTGTAAATAAACTTATTACACTTACCACCTGTCTGACTCCTGTTCCATCCGTGACAACTGTTAGCCTGGATATCATATGTAATTAAACAAGTATATTGTACATAAATCAAGTTTGAATGCATTGCTATAAAAATGTAAGTGAATTATACTACTTTTGTAGACATATTTGAATGTGTTGAAAACTTTAAGTTTAATGGATTAAAATTTTAAAGTTTGTGTACTGACCACACACACACACACACACACACACACACACACACACACACACACACACACACATGTCTGGTTCGCTACCTTTGTGGGGACTCTCCATAGGCGTAATGGTTTTTATACTGTACAAACTATATATTCTGTCCCCTTACACTGCCCCTATCCCTAAACCTACCCATCACAGGAGACATTCTGCATTTTTACATTTTCAAAAAACATTACTTAGTGTGATTTATACACTGTTTTCCTCATGGGGACCGCTGACTGGTCCCCACAATGTAGGTGATCTCAGGTTTTACTATACTTGAGGGGACATTTGGTCCCCACAATGTAATATAAACATGAGCACTCACACGCACACACACACACACACACACACACACAGAGACAGAGAGAGACAGGCAGACAGACAGCTGTTGCAAGAATAGCATAATAATAAGTAGGGCAGCCTGTAGTGGTTATTTTGGGAAAAAACAGGTGAAGGGCGTTTTAAAAAATCCCCTGTAGGGGGTCAAGATACATTTTTACTATTGCTATGCACTACGTTGAGAACGGGGATATACGAATCTCCATGGAGAAGCTGACACCAGCGACGTATTTGAAGAGAAGAGGATTACATGGAAAGTGCTATAATTTTCAGATATTACTAAACAAGTGTGTAAGAGAATATTGTTCTGCAGGATATCACAGTGATGTGTGATAGATGAATAGTGAAGTCTGTAGTTTGAGAGCATATGTTATTTACAAGGAATATAATTATATTTAAAAAAATAAACTATTTAAAAAGTCATAGGTTGTGGGGTAAAACGCCCCTCAGGGGGCATAGTTTCTCTCTTTCATAATTACTATAATAACATATTTCTGTCTATCAAATCCTTTATTTTACACTTAAATGCAGTATAACTAGGCAGTAATATAAAAATATTTGAACAAAACATGAAAAAATTACCTCAAGTGAGCATTGGCTAGCTAGGTTGGTGGATGCACTGATGAAAGGTGGTTAGGTGACCCAATGATAAAACATAGTGGCTTTAATGCATTTATTGAATATATTATATTTCACTTTCAATTATCTACACCATATAGGTGTGAAAATCTTAATGTTAAATTTTTTTTGAAATTTGGCTATTTTGGACATTCCTGAAATAAATATGAATAGGTATATAAACATGTTGTTGCATTACTTGCCTTTTACTTTTAGAGATTAAAAACTATAGTCTGTTCATTTTGCTGTTGATCTATGAAGCAAATTTGGTTGGTAAGAAGGGGGCGTTTTAACCCACCGCTGGGGCAAAACTTTGTACAAAAATATTTTCAGTCAAAATACTAATTAATTATGAAGGTTGAGCAATTTTAATATTTGGTGAATAACTCCTGCCATAGTCAGTCAAAACTGGGATGGCAATTCTATTCACATTTATGTTTTGTTTCACAGTATATGTCACATTTTCCTTAAGGGGGCGTTTCCCCACTCTACCCTACTTGTGTTCTTGTGGACTTTCAAGCACCATAAAAAGAGGTTTGGCGCATTTATGAATGTGAAATTTACACAGATATAAAATCAAATTTATAATAAAACCAACCTCCTTTAAAGAGTGATCCTTGATATAATAACCCAAATCACATGTTTGTAAGATAAAGAAAATGTTTTTAAAATATTATCAGCAATGAAAATCTCCACATTATTCCAGAAATACTGGGTGTATTGGCACGACCAAAACAAATGAGAAATTGTTTCAGTGGAGCATTCACAGAAAGAACATTTTAAATCAATATCAATTTTAATTTTTTGTAGGAATATCTTTGTAGGATAAACTCTATGAATTAATTTATATGAGATTTCCTTAACCTTATCAAGGAGGTAGTGACCAAACTTGAGTCCAATTTACATTATTAAATAAACTGTTCCAGTAGAAAATAAAATAAGGCACAGAAATAATCTCTCTTAGAAACAAGGATCTAATTTTATAATTGTTAGGCTTTAACCCAGAGAAACAAATATTGGCGACAGAGGTATGTCCCGGTCTAGGAGGACAGACAGAGAGTGTGGATGTATATACACTGCTTTTGAACAGCATCTGTACACCTGCAGGTATTGCCTTAGTAAGCACCTTCAATTCTTCTAATAGGTATTTTATATCTTGAGATAAAATCTGCAAATGTAAATAAATTCCCTTCATTATTATTAAAATAACTGATTCACTAAAAGCCATTACTAAACCAATTATTAAAAAATTATGACTTATTTCTATTTAAAATATTGGCATTATTCCAAATAAGAAAACTATGAGGGGAGAAGTTGTGTTTATAAATAAGACTCCAGGTAGCAAGTACTTGTTGGTGAAGTTTAGAAAGTTTGAGAGGTAGTTTTCCAATTTTATAATTAAACATCAAAAGAAATTCTAAACCACCAACATGAAAGAAACTTTGGAACTATATTCCAAATAGATGAAGAGTTTTGGAGGTATTGTCTCCCGGATGTGTTCTTGATCCGCCCCTTTTACCGAGGATGCATCGAGAGGTGACTTGTGTGGACTTGAGACAGCCAGGCATCCCAGAATGCATCTCGCACCAACCAGCAGAGGAGAAGACCGGCGCAATATCAAAATACTACTGTTATTGTGTCACAAAATGTAATTTTAAGAGTGTTTCAGGCGAGAATCTAGTTGTGTAAAGCTCAAATCTGTGGTTTATTTATAAATTTACACCAGTGAACTCACTCGAGGCCCACAGAGAAGGAAATAAATAGTTGAAATAAAGTTGTTACTTTGGGTTTTTTTGCGCACAAAAAGTATTCTCGTTGCTTGATAAACTTAAGATTGAGCCACTGTAGTCACTTGGACTATTTTAACGATGTCTTTAATAACTTTTCGGGGAACAAGTTTCAATCCCTTAAGAAGCCTATGGAGGAGTGACCCAGCTCTCAGATTTAATCAAAAATATCTTAATTTGTGTTCCGAAGATGAACGAAGGTCTTACGGGGTTGAACAACATGAGGGAGAGTAATTACTGACAGAATTTACATTTTTGGGTGAACTATCCCTTTAATTTCTCAATTAGCACAAGGTATTCAATATATTCTTTTGCACTAAGTGACATAGTCATGCAACCAATGCGGAGGGCGTTTCACTCGTGATGAAGACCTTACAGGAACAGATGGAGAAGCAATTTGATTAGGCAAGTTCACAAGTTCATTTTTAGGCAACACAGTAGAGGAAGGAACAGACTGGAGGGGCAAGGACACCAGTTCACTCTCAATGACATTTTCCATAGGTGCACATAGGTATCCTGACTCACAGCAGGATCTTTACAAGTAATAGGAAGAGGGAGAACATTAAGACGAGTGCACATTTTTCTGCCACAGAGTAACTCAGAAGGAGCCCGTCCAGTAACAGAATGGGGAGTAGCACGGTAAGTTTGAAGAAACTGTTACTGTTGATCTCCATGACTTTCCAGACAGAATAGCAGATTGAATAGAACTCTTCAGTGCTCGATGGAATCGCTCAATAGCTCCATTTGCAGCTGGATGATACACTGACGTATGTATATGTTGAATGTCTCGATCTTTCAGAAATGCTGCAAACTCCACTGACTTGAACTGACATCCATTGTCAGATATAATGTAATGAGGATTTCCAAATCTGCTGAAAACTGATGTCAAGAAGTTGATCACATTTTTACTTGTGATTGAAGAAGTGAATGATACTTCTGGCCACTTACTATCAGAGTCAATCAATGTCATAATGTACCGACAATCCCAGGTAGCGGTTTCAAATGGGCCAACAATGTCAACAGCCACTTTTTCCCATGGCATAGATGGAAAAGGTACATGTTGTAAAGGTGCAGCACGGACAGTTGTAGTTTTATCAGAAGACAAGCAAACTTCACAATTCTTGATCTGTTCCTTAACCAAGCAGTCAATACCAGGCCGCCAGTAAAGTTCACGAATGCGCTGTTTCGTACGCACTATTCCTTGATGACCTTCATGGGCCAGATTCACCAAGACACGTCGCAATGCAACAGGAACAAGAAGACGTGACCCTCTAAACACATAGTCCTTTTGCACAGCCAGTTCATCACGTACTTGAAAATATGGACGTAGAGCAACATCCACAGGAGCTGATGAAGAAGGCCACCCGCAAACAATCTGAGCACGTAATGCAGTCATTTCTTCTAAACATGATGCAGAAGCAAATTCAGTTGGAGACACAGCCGACATTTCAGAAGACAACAATGCAACAAATTCCGGTTCAGTATCGGAAAGATCCTGATCAGAAGCAGGCAAAGGTAGGCGTGAAAGATAATCAGCAACCTGGTTTTTAGAGCCAGGATAATAATTCACCTCATAGTTAAAGGGGCGGTAAAACACATTTTTTCCAAAGGATTGATTGTGTTTGTGGGGTGCACTGTAACCTGTGTTCATGCTTTGTTTTTTAAAAAATTGCATTATTTTTCATATATTTTACTTTTATTCTAAACTGCTCTGTCCCTCCTTGTAAAAACGGTCTGATGGTTTCCGGGTTCTATGAAGCCAGTCCCTCAAAAATACGCAATGGGCTCAGATTGGTTAGCTGGCCAAGTGTGTTGTGATTCGCTAATCGCCTAGCGGTGGGAAGTTCGGATCATTTTACTGACTCGGATCTTTGGCTGCGTTCCAAACCGCATACTCAATGAGTAGGTACTTAATTTCAATAAGAACTTACTTAATGAGCGCTAAAAGAGTAGGTACTTTATAGCCAAATCTCGTTGAGTATGAATGCGATCTGGACATCATCCGCCATGTTGACGTTATCATGTGACCTATGACGTTATCACAAGCGCAACAACTTAAAAGTTATGAGCAACAGGTGCACCGACATCTCACTGCATCAGTATACAACCTAACTAGAACGGTTTTCATCAGCGTCTGAAATGGTTGGCATGTCTGCAATAGTTAGACGAATGTGTGCACAAAGGAGACGTCGGGCTGCTGCTCGGAGATCTCGCCTTTGGAGAAGACTGATGATTTTATACTCAAACAAAGCAAGTATTACTACTTAAAAAAATAAGATTACCCCAGAATGAATTGCATTACTAGCCCACCCCAACACTTATGCACAATAATGACAAATGCTGACCAGCACTTTATATAACATTTTCTTAATTAAAAGTATATATTTTGGTAAAACAAGCAAACTGTTGTATTGTCATATGACATAGATGTATGAATACACACTAAACAAATGCAGCTGATGTGAATACATACAATTTCATTCAAGCAATGATTAATGCAAGAATTCATGAAATTAATTTTTTATTGAAACATGAATATATATTTAATATGAAACATGAATAAAAATAAGTAAATGAATGAATAAAAGATATCATATCATCACAATAAATAAATACATATACAAGTCAATACCATATGAAACATTGCTTTATTCAAGCTTTTTGTTCTAAAAAAAAACTATGATGTATTTACAGGCGTTGAACCCCACATCATACTGCCATCTCAATAGAGCTGTTCCCATTCTGCGGCTTTATTGTGATGATGCAGCTGACCACCGTTCCCACCTTCGCCTGTCTCTGCCGTCCATCAGGTCCCTGATTGCTGCAGTCAGACTGGGATCTGACCATGGATGGGAACGGGAGATTGAGGTCCTTGTGTTCCTGCACTGGCTGGCCCATGCAGCATCATACAGGGTGGTGTCGCAGGCCTTCGACATCCCAAAGACCTCTGTGTATAACATTGTGCACAGAGTGAGCAAGGCCATCATGGGAATTTTGAGGAGGGTGATCTGCTTTCCGACCGGAGATGACCTGGAGGCAGTGGGAGCAGGATTTGCACAGCTGTCTGGGTCACCAGCTTTTAGCAGAGCAGTTGGTGCAATAGACGGCTGTCATATCCGTATCAAACCTCCAGCAAATAACTCCCACTGTTACTTCAACAGGAAGCTGTTTCACTCCGTCCAACTCCAGGCCATCACTGATCACCGGGGGAAATTCCTTGATGTGTTTGTGGGATATCCTGGGTCTGTGCACGATGCCAGGGTGCTGAGGAACAGCCTGGTATATGCTGGCAGCCTTTATCCACCTGCAGGCAAGTGCATCCTCGGGGATGGAGGCTATCCTTGCCTGAGTGCACCCATCTGCCTCATCACCCCATACATACTAACCCGTTTCAACTCCAAGCACTCCCGTGCCCGCAACATCGTGGAGAGAGCTTTTGGGATGCTGAAGACACGCTGGCGCTGCATTTTCTTCAAGGCTTTGGAGGTGAGCCCTGCCTTCGTGCCTGAGGTTGTTGCGTGCTGCGCTGTGCTTCACAATCTCGCTCTAGTTAATGGGGACATCGTTGAGCCAGAGGATGAGGAAGACCTTGATGACGGCCTCCCTGATCCCCACAACCTTGCAGCAAGAGTGGGAGAACATGTGCGGGACAATCTGGCTGCTGCTGTGTCTGCTCCAAACATCCTTGTGCCGGCTCTCCATGAGCACGACTACCTTTAAAACATGTAAGAAGATTAAAATGTTTTCCAATTCATGTTGTCAGCATTCCGTTTCTTGCCAAATGTAATTTTATAGGTTTACAATTACATGCAAATATTTGTTAGAGCTTTACTACGTTTGTAGTGGTGGGCTAAACCACTGAACTGGTTAGCAGACGATTGCTGGTCAATCAGCAAGGCTCTTTACTCCAGGTTTGTCCAGGGTCATTGTCCCTGTAATAAATGCATTTAGTCACTTTGGATAAAAACATCTGGCAAATGCATAAATGTGATTGATTTTTGTAAAGCTTTCTTTTTTAAACGGTCTCAGGCATAAACGCTCAAAGCTGCTTATTTCGTCAAGGTATTACTATAATACAAAATGGATACATACATTTACTACAATTTCTATTTGGTGGGTGAAAGGGTTAGTTCACCTCAACATATAAATACAGCCATTATTGATGTGCTTTCATGCTGTTAGATCCCTCTGTTTTTTATTGTTTAAATACAAAAGGGGATTTTTGTCAAGTTTGTTCTGCTGGTTTCATACAATATCAGTCAATGGAGCCCAACTTTCAGAAGCTTCCTGGCATTTTGATGATGCTTTTGAAGCTTCTGAAAGTCGAGTGGTATTGTATTAAACCAACAGTACAAACCTGACCAAAATCACCTTTTGTGTTCAGGAAAAAAAAACAAAAAAAAACAGAGGGATCAAACAACATGAAGGGGAGTAATGACTGAATTATTTGCTTGGGTTCATTAACCCCTTTTTTCTTGGGTTCACTAACCCTATTTAATGCAAAACTTAAGGTAGTTTGTGTAAACAGTCTCAAGTTCAGCTTAGGTCATGGAGGGCTATAGTCCAACCCTAATTATACACACCTGAAACAATCTAAACCAATTAATAACTGAGTACTTGAAAATTACAGACAGGTGTGCAAGAACTGAACCCTCCATGACCTGCCTTGAAAATCCCTGCATAAGCTCTGTGTGCATTTAGAAGTCATATAATACATTCCAATAAAACAGTTGTTTTAAAGTTGTTTTTTTTACATTACACCACACATTCACTAATTATTCATCACTTCATAAATATTTAATTTATGAATTTTATCACAATCTTAAAGTATCAATACATTCCTAGAAGTCTATAATGTAGGCTACTGTGAATGCCTAGGAATTGTTTGTTTTATATACATAGTATTGTACAAAAGTCTTAGGCCACCATTTGTTGTTGTTGCACAGTACTGTGTGTGTATGTGTATGTATATATATATAATTTAATTTAATTCATTTTAACCCAAATGTGTAAATGATCATAAGATGTTTTTTGTCATTGAATTTATTTTTTCGCAAGGATTTCAAGGACAGAAAGGAATTTTTCATCCCTTTCTTTTGTTTCTTTATCTCTCCTTTCCTCTCTCTCGCTTGCCTCCCGGTGCCATCTCTCTTCTCTTTCTCTTACTTCTCTTTCTTGTCTTTCGTCTCTCTCTCGTCTCTCCCGTTCTCTTCTGTCCTCCTTCTCCTCCATTTCTCTCCACAGTCTCTCCTCCCTCTCAGCTGCTTTCCTCTCTCTCTCCTCTTCCCTCTCCTCCATCTCCTGGATCCTCCAGATCTTTCACCCTTTTCCTGGCTCTTGCTGGCTCTGGCCTCACTGAGGATGAAGAGGATGAAGAGGCCACAGCAACATCCGGCCCACATGAGGCAATGAGGGAAGGAGGAGTGATGGAGGGTCTTCCCCCAATTGCCTCATCCATGGCAGTGTACCATTTCCAGGACGTTGCTGTGGCCCCTCCATTCTCAGTGCTCACCCCCGTCTGCGGACATTTCAGATCCTGCAAAAATGCCAAGCATGATACAAAAGCAGTCATTTTAACATCACAATATTTAATCATTTCATTTCTGTATTAGAAGTAACAAAATGATCTTGTGACCCTGCAGGTCCTGCTCCACCACAAAAGATCTGCAGCAAATGCAGAGAAATCAAGGATCAAAAAAGTGTATATACAAATATACTACAAATAAACAATTAAATAGATTTTAAATTATTTCTGTATACTCACTCAAAGCCTTTGATGGCAGCATTCCACTTTCTGGTGAAGAGCGCTTCATGAGCCACTCTCCACCGGATAAGCAGACGTGTATGCTCATCCGTCCCTGTAACATCCAGACAAGATTTATGTTACCTCTGTGATTTATAAGCTCAATACTACATTTACATGTTGATCATAAATGTTCCACAATTTTTCAACAGTACTAATGGACAAATGAAATAGATTACTTATGTTTAGTTACTTTATGTAAATTTATTAAACATTCGTCTAATGAAAACAGTGTTGACAACAGTGAATTATCTTAAACAATAGTACACATACATAACTCAGAAGTCTATTTCATATCTATTAGACGTAGAAATATGCAATTCTTATATTAGATTTTCTTACCAGATATTAAGTAGACATTTAGTAATTGTATTTAAGATGCATACGGTTTAAAATGTATGCAAATCCACTTTGGAGACGTATGTGTCCTTACTGGAGCTCCTCTGTTAGTTATCTTATACATAATAAAATGTGATTTACAGCAAATCACAAATTTACCATACTATATAGCGTCTTTACACCTTCAACAATTCAACAGTTTACTGTACAGTAGTTCAACACATGCGATCATTTGATTTGTAATATCTAATACTCACATTTGAAAACCGCCAAAACTCTCGTCCGTCATCATCCCCGCGGTACAGCGGAAGTGGCAGAAAGACGTAACGTCTCCGTTCCCTACTCAGGGAACGAGGGTTACATACGTAACCGAGACGTTCCCTTTTGTTGTCACTCCGAGTTACGTCGGAGTACGACGAATGGGGTTACCAGTCTAATCACGCCACCTTCTCAGCTGTCTTCCAGTGCCCTGCGTAAATCTGAGATCCCTGTCGTGAGACTAGCACGGACGAAGGACTCCTATTTAGCACAGGAATACCAAGGTACACTGGGGAGCATATCCCACAATTTTAGAGGAAATATGCAATTATTGCCAACCCGGGGGGGGGGGACTTAGAGAATACGCATATGACCCGAAGGATGCATATGGAGAACACTGGGGTGTCCAGCCGCAGGTGGAATATTTCAACCCCAGGGGTGGCAAGGTGGCTTGCCAAGGGAAAGACACACCCTCAAGAGAGGCTTACAGTGGAAATACACATGTGGGGGTCGCTCAGGGGAGGGACCATGCACACGGGAGGCACCTAGCCGACGCGCAGGCAATAGACACTGGCGCCGACGTCAGAAGTGCTGGAGGAACTCAGGGCTTTCGGGAAGCTCACCTGAGGAGAATATCGCACGTATCCAGTCCGTGGAGTGGAATGGCGAGCAAGTGAAGACACCTGAGCGGGTCCAGTACTAGCTGGTTGAAGCGAGTACATGAGAGGACACAGGCTCCACTCGGAGATTGTAGAATCTGGCGAATGTGTTGGGTGTCGCCCAGCCTGCAGCTCTGCAGATGTCTGTTAGCGAGGCGCCATGCGCTAGAGCCCAAGAGGACGTCACACTCCGGGTGGAGTGGGCAGTCACACCAAGGGGGCACGGTCGACCTTGCTGTTGGTATGCCAAAGCAATGGCGTCCAATATCCAGTGAGACAACCATTGCTTGCAGAGAGCCTTTCCCTTCAGCTTCCCACCATAACAGACAAAGAGCTGGTCTGAGGTCCTGAAACACTGCGTCCTGTCCACATAGGCGCGAAGAGCGCGTACTGGACAGAGCAGTGCCAAGGCTGGGTCTGCCTCCTCCAGGGGCAGCGCTTGCAGGTTCACCACCTGGTCCCGGAAGGGAGTGGTAGGAACCTTGGGCACATATCCAGGCCAGGGTCTCAGGATCACGTGAGAGTAAGCCAGCCCGAACTCCAGGCACGCTGCATCAACGGAGAATGCGTGCAGGTCCCCTACCCTCTTGATGGAGGCCAGTGCAACCAGGAGGGCTGTCTTCATTGACAGGAACTTAAGCTCCACTGATTGCAGAGGCTCAAAGGGAGCTCTCTGCAGGGCAGTTAAAACCACTGAGAGGTCCCAAGAGGGAACGAGAGGAGGGCGAGGAGGATTCAGTCTCCTCGCTCCTCTCAGGAACCTGACGATCAGGTCGTGCTTTCCCAAGGACGGTCCTACACAGTTCAGGGCTCCGGGGATATAAATGGCACGAAGCGACCTCAGATGTTTCTGGCTCCATATGAGGAGGTGGCGGGCGAGTTGCGACATACGGCGGGAGCGCAGACCACCTTGACGGTTGATGTACGCTACAGTGGCGGTATTGTCTGATCGGACTAGTACGTGCTGGCCCCTGAGCACGGCCCGGAAGCGGCGCAGGGCAAGACGTACAGCCAGCAACTCGAGGCAATTGACGTGCCAAAGGCGTTGGGGTCCTGTCCAGGAGCCCGCGGCAGCACGTCCATTGCACATGGCGCCCCAGCCCGTGGTAGAGACCCGGGGGAGAGCAGCGGAGAGTGGAAAACAAGGGATTCTCCCCCGGCCCTCCACCGGGGGAAGGAGTGGTCCTGCTACCATCTCCTGAGAAGTGACCATCATCCCTGAGCAGCCCGTCTCAGGAGCGCCGCTTAGCCCGGCGTTTAGCGGGGGGCGGGGCAAGAGAGGGCTGTGGCGTCCCCCCGCGGCCTCCAGAGCCAGCCCGGGTGAACGGGCGGGGTGGGAGCCGTGGGAGGGCGCCTTCGGCGGATGGGCACACTGAGGGATCTGAGCGGACGGCGGGGCCGTCGGGGCAGAATGCCACAGTCTGCTCATGGGCGGTTGAGAACTGTTGTACAGCCCTCAACGGCACCGCCAAAGGGCCGACCTGGGATATGAGGGTGTCGGGCAGACGGGTCCGTCGGACATCCTGCACATCGGACAGGTCAAGCCACAGGCTTGAATGGTGTACATCACCTGACCCAGGGAGTGTGCGGCCACTTTCGTCGCTCAGGGAGCAAGGTCGGTGGCGGCGCGCAGCTCAATGAAGAGCCCCGGGTCAGTCCTACCCTCCTGCATGTCCATGAACACCTGGGCCAGGTAGACCAGCAGAATGGCCATGGCATGCAGTGAGGCGGCTGCCTGTCCTGGGCACTATAGGAGTTCGCCACAAATGTAGACGAAAAACTACAGGCTTTGGACGGGTGCTTAGGATCACGCCGAGAAGAAGCACTCTGAGGACACATTAGCATCGCAACAGAGCGTTCAACCGGGGGGACCCCAGTGTACCCATGGGCAGCGGCCCCCGAGGGAAGGAAGGGCCGAGGAGATCAACGAGGGATCGCTGGAAGACCTGGGGTCTTCGAGGATTTCGAGATCTCCTGATGCACATCCGTGAAGAAAGGAATTGGGGTTAGACAGCGACGAGGGTCCGCGGCCACCCCAAAACCAATCATCCCGGGAAAGCATGGCCGTCATCTCAGGATCTGACTCGACAAATGCCATATGCACACCCGAAAGTGGCAGCACTGTCAAATCTTCACTTCCTGAAGATTCTTGCCCGCCCTGTGATGCTGCGAAGGACAGCAGATCCGATTCTGGAACGACAAAGAAAACCCGCGGGGGGTCCGAAGACGGGCCCGCGGGCATCTCATGATCGTTCACGGGTTGCGTCAATAAAGAGGGGGGCGTGGGGCACGGACGGATAGTCGGCGCCTTTGTTCCACACCAACACCCTCAGGTCACCCTGGCCACCAGCCGAAGTAGCACCTCACGTGGAGAGTGTTAGATCGGGGTGTGGATGAGGGGACTCTCTCTCTAACGAGATCATCGAGTCTCGACCGTAATGACGCGATGGTCACGTTCCCGCGGGGAGAACGTGAGTCATCCACAAACGCTGCTCTAGCGTGATCAAGCCCAAGCACGCAGAGCAGAGAATGTGCCCATCAAAATCAGAAATGAGTCAACCGCGACCAGAAATGCACGGGCGAGCCGTCTTTAAAAAGACGTGCCGCGTGCGAGCTCTTTTGTGAGAGAAAGAAACTTTGAGAGTGTTGAAGCGCCCGGGGAGAAACACACTCACTGGCAAACCACTGCACAGATAAGCAGGAAGCGCGCACTCGCCGGGAGATCGCCGTCACACCAACACCAGAGAATCTCGCTCGTCTGTAAGAAGCTGACAGTTCAGAGATGGCTTGTGGAGTGAAGAATTAACTTGGCTCCGAAGCGAAAACATATCTGCATGTTGCCAGCGTCCTCCTTTTATACCCACGAGGTAAGGCGGAGATACGCTATGCAAATTCCGCAGACCCATGGCATTTCTTTGCCATTGGCTCGTTTTGTAATACTCGAAGTCGATAGGCTTTCTAAGCGAAACCCCATTTGTCGTACTCCGACGTAACTCGGAGTGACAACGAAAGGGAACTGAAATGTTAATTGATTAGTTGGATCTGAAGTTCAAGCTATTGCAGTCTGTTAGTCCACCTCACCTCCTGATTCTCCGCCTCTTGTGTCTTCGGGTTCGAACTTCAAAACGTTACTAAGTCGTCAATGTCGACCGAAGAGATGAACTAATCATTTCTCTTTCCGGTACTGACAGCATAGTCTCTATGGGATTGACAGGAAGAACGAAAGACTCGGACCCGTCCCGAACCCAAAGACTCGAGACTCACGAGTAGTTAATAGCCGGTAGCTTGTGTCAAAATGACAGGTGGGCGGGGCTGACCTTTGCCCTTCCAGGGGCCCCTTTGATCTAGGGATTAACCTTTGCCCTTCCGGGAGGCCCCCTCTGGTGTAGGGATTAACCTTTGCCCTTCCGGGAGGCCCCCTCCGGTGTAGGGATTAACCTTTGCCCTTCCGGGAGGCCCCCTCCGGTATAGGGATTAACCTTTGCCCTTCCGGGAGGCCCCCTCCGGTGTCCTTTGCCCTTGTTAGCGATTGATCAAGTTGACAGCTAGTTTTGCCCTATTAACCCGGGGAAATAATATGTCATTTTGACGGTTGGTTTTGCCCTATTGACCAGGAAATGATATGTCATTTTGACGGCTGGTTTTCCCCTATTGACCCGGGGTAATAACTTTTATAACTCCAGAAGATTTGGTCCCGGAATCCCCCTCCCAACCAGCCCGCGCATTCCTGAGCATGCTATATAAATGGGAGATGTGTAGTTTTTCTAATAATGTCACATATTTTACGCTAGAGTTGAAAAACATTGATCTTTAAAAGTGTATCAAATATCTTTTCAAAACAAAAATAAAATCATCTTAATGTTTCAGAGAGTTGAAGAAGTAGCTCCTAACACAGATACATTTAAAGTTGCAATACAAAAAGATCCCAGAGAGATTCTCTCTCGCACCGCCATGTGTCTGCCCTCGTGGGTATAAGGGTTTGATTTAATGGAAGTTGTGAAGGTTTTATGTTTGAACTTTGACACGCGGCTTCATCGGATCTCGCTCCACATTCCAGATATAATATTTTCACACTTGAAAAACATTCTGTTCTTTAAAAGTATATAAATGAAATGATTATAAAATATCTTTTCAAAACAAAAAATAAAATCATCTTACTTTTTCAGAGAGTTGAAGAAAGTAGCTTCTATCTCCTATATATATACAGGTGCTGGTCATATAATTAGAATAGGCTATCATCGAAAAGTTTATTTATTTCAGTAATTCCATTCAAAAAGTGAAATTTGGATATTATATTCATTCATTACACACATACTGATATATTTCAAATTTTTATTTCATTTAATTGTGATGATTAAAACTGATAACTAATGAAAATCCCAAATTCAGTATCTCCGAAAATTAGAATATTACTTAAGACCAATACAAAAAAAGGATTTTTAGAAATGTTGGCCAACTGAATGATTATAAAATATCTTTTCAAAACAAAAAATAAAATCATCTTACTTTTTCAGAGAGTTGAAGAAAGTAGCTCCTATCTCATATATATATATATATATATATATATATATATATATATATATACAGTATATATATATATACATACAGGTGCTGGTCATATAATTAGAATATCATCAAAAAGTTGATTTATTTCAGTAATTCCATTCAAAAAGTGAAATTTGGATATTATATTCATTCATTACACACAGACTGATGTATTTCAAATGTTTATTTCATTTAATTGTGATGATTAAAACACAAAAAAAGGATTTTTGAGGATTTGTAGAAATGTTGGCCAACTGAAAAGTATGAACATGAAAAGTATGAGCATGTACAGCACTCAATACTTAGTTGCGGCTCCTTTTGCCTGCAGCAATGCGGTGTGGCATGGAGTCGACGCACATATGTTGTTATAATATGTGTGTGTGTGTGTGTGTGTGTGTGTGTGTGTGTGTGTGTGTGTGTGTGTGTGTGTGTGTGTGTGTGTGTGTGTGTGTGTGTGTGCGTGCGTGTGTGTGGCAGTGTGGGTGTGTTGGTATGGCATGGTTACACCCTCCACACCCTATACCCTCCGCATTGCTGGGCACAGTGAAACACATACAGTCTAACATTCAAAATGTGAGACAGTGTCGTCTGCTATCTGAACAGTAATAATATTAGTAATAAAACCCTCATTTACGACCTTTTGTGTATTTATTATAAACAATGCTTTTCATCCCTCTTTTCTTAGTGGTTTGGTCTTTTGAATCTTACATGGATGTTTTGGACACGTGTGATTCCTGCATAAAGATTATGTTTTAAAGGTAGGCCATAGTCTTTACAAGGGTGGTACTTTGCATCGCTAGGGTGTGACAAAATATGTTGGTGTGTAAAAATACACCCAAACATTTAAGCACAACTATTTACACACATACTAAGCAGGAGAATTTCTAATTGTAGCTTGTGAACATTCCACTATCTGTTTATTTTGGGTCAGAGAACATCATTAGCTCATACATCTCTTTAATTAAATTAATATTTGATTTATTAATATTATGGTTTCATGTTGATTTAAAGTTTGATAATGACTTCCATATTATTTTCTTTTAGTTAAGCTATGCCTGGATCAGTTAATGGCCTTGCGTCAGAACACAACAGGTATGAAGATATGTTTGGTTTTAACGTTTTATTCTAACTTTAAAGCTAGATTATCCTTTGAAAAAGTATAATACAGTATTTGATAACTATCGTCATTTATCTGGATACTAGCGTCATTAAACTTAATCTTTGGTTTTTAAGGGAAATTAAATATTCTTGGGAGACCCATTGACCCATGATGTTAGGACTTCTGAAGATCTCTCACGTGTAGATTCACTCGGTTGAAAAATGCTGTTTTGTAATTTACACATATGAAATTAAAGGTACATTAGTTTAGTTTTTTAAAGTATTTTCTTAGCTAAAATCAATGTCTTTATTCATAAATATGATCTCATTGGTGTAAAATACGCTGTCACTCAGAACACACTGAGAGTAAAAACACTACACAACCCTCACTGAGATAACACACACTGTCACTCAGAACACACTGAGAGTAAAAACACAACACAACCCTCACTGAGATAACACACACTGTCACTCAGAACACACTGAGAGTAAAAACACAACACAACCCTCACTGAGATAACACACACTGTCACTCAGAACACACTGAGAGGAAAAACACTACACAACCCTCACTGAGATAACACACACAGTCACTCAGAACACACTGAGAGTAAAAACACTACACAACCCTCACTGAGATAACACACACCGTCACTCAGAACACACTGAGAGTAACAACACTACACAACCCTCACTGAGATAACACACGCCGTCACTCAGAACACACTGAGAGTAAACACACTACACAACCCTCACTGAGATAACACACGCCGTCACTCAGAACACACTGAGAGTAAAAACACTACACAACCCTCACTGAGATAACACACACTGACACTCAGAACACACTGAGAGTAAACACACTACACAACCCTCACTGAGATAACACACGCCGTCACTCAGAACACACTGAGAGTAAAAACACTACACAACCCTCACTGAGATAACACACGCCGTCACTCAGAACACACTGAGAGTAAAAACACTACACAACCCTCACTGAGATAACACACACCGTCACTCAGAACACACTGAGAGTAACAACACTACACAACCCTCACTGAGATAACACACGCTGTCACTCAGAACACACTGAGAGTAACAACACTACACAACCCTCACTGAGATAACACACGCCGTCACTCAGAACACACTGAGAGTAAACACACTACACAACCCTCACTGAGATAACACACGCCGTCACTCAGAACACACTGAGAGTAACAACACTACACAACCCTCACTGAGATAACACACACCGTCACTCAGAACACACTGAGAGTAAACACACTACACAACCCTCACTGAGATAACACACGCTGTCACTCAGAACACACTGAGAGTAAAAACACTACACAACCCTCACTGAGATAACACACACTGTCACTCAGAACACACTGAGAGTAAACACACTACACAACCCTCACTGAGATAACACACGCTGTCACTCAGAACACACTGAGAGTAAACACACTACACAACCCTCACTGAGATAACACACACTGTCACTCAGAACACACTGAGAGTAAACACACTACACAACCCTCAATGAGATAACACACGCTGTCACTCAGAACACACTGAGAGTAAACACACTACACAACCCTCACTGAGATAACACACGCTGTCACTCAGAACACACTGAGAGTAAAAACACTACACAACCCTCACTGAGATAACACACACCGTCACTCAGAACACACTGAGAGTAACAACACTACACAACCCTCACTGAGATAACACACACCGACACTCAGAACACACTGAGAGTAAACACACTACACAACCCTCACTGAGATAACACACGCTGTCACTCAGAACACACTGAGAGTAAAAACACTACACAACCCTCACTGAGATAACACACGCTGTCACTCAGAACACACTGAGAGTAAACACACTACACAACCCTCACTGAGATAACACACACTGTCACTCAGAACACACTGAGAGTAAACACACTACACAACCCTCAATGAGATAACACACGCTGTCACTCAGAACACACTGAGAGTAAACACACTACACAACCCTCACTGAGATAACACACGCTGTCACTCAGAACACACTGAGAGTAAAAACACTACACAACCCTCACTGAGATAACACACACCGTCACTCAGAACACACTGAGAGTAACAACACTACACAACCCTCACTGAGATAACACACACCGACACTCAGAACACACTGAGAGTAAACACACTACACAACCCTCACTGAGATAACACACACTGTCACTCAGAACACACTGAGAGTAAAAACACTACACAACCCTCACTGAGATAACACACACTGTCACTCAGAACACACTGAGAGTAACAACACTACACAACCCTCACTGAGATAACACACACTGTCACTCAGAACACACTGAGAGTAAACACACTACACAACCCTCACTGAGATAACACACACTGTCACTCAGAACACACTGAGAGTAAAAACACTACACAACCCTCACTGAGATAACACACACTGTCACTCAGAACACACTGAGAGTAAAAACACTACACAACCCTCACTGAGATAACACACACAGTCACTCAGAACACACTGAGAGTAAAAACACTACACAACCCTCACTGAGATAACACACACTGTCACTCAGAACACACTGAGAGTAAAAACACTACACAACCCTCACTGAGATAACACACACTGTCACTCAGAACACACTGAGAGGAAAAACACTACACAACCCTCACTGAGATAACACACACTGTCACTCAGAACACACTGAGAGTAAACACACTACACAACCCTCACTGAGATGACACACACAGTCACTCAGAATACACTGAGAGTAAACACTACACAACCCTCACTGAGATAACACACACTGTCACTCAGAACACACTGAGAGTAAACACACTACACAACCCTCACTGAGATAACACACGCTGTCACTCAGAACACACTGAGAGTAAACACACTACACAACCCTCACTGAGATAACACACGCTGTCACTCAGAACACACTGAGAGTAAACACACTACACAACCCTCACTGAGATAACACACACTGTCACTCAGAACACACTGAGATTAACAACACTACACAACCCTCACTGAGATAACACACACCGTCACTCAAAACACACTGAGAGTAAAAACACTACACAACCCTCACTGAGATAACACACACCGTCACTCAGAACACACTGAGAGTAACAACACTACACAACCCTCACTGAGATAACACACACCGACACTCAGAACACACTGAGAGTAAACACACTACACAACCCTCACTGAGATAACACACACTGTCACTCAGAACACACTGAGAGTAAAAACACTACACAACCCTCACTGAGATAACACACACTGTCACTCAGAACACACTGAGAGTAACAACACTACACAACCCTCACTGAGATAACACACACTGTCACTCAGAACACACTGAGAGTAAACACACTACACAACCCTCACTGAGATAACACACACTGTCACTCAGAACACACTGAGAGTAAAAACACTACACAACCCTCACTGAGATAACACACACTGACACTCAGAACACACTGAGAGTAAACACACTACACAACCCTCACTGAGATAACACACACTGTCACTCAGAACACACTGAGAGTAAACACACTACACAACCCTCACTGAGATAACACACACTGTCACTCAGAACACACTGAGAGTAAACACACTACACAACCCTCACTGAGATAACACACACTGTCACTCAGAACACACTGAGAGTAAAAACACTACACAACCCTCACTGAGATAACACACACTGTCACTCAGAACACACTGAGAGTAAAAACACTACACAACCCTCACTGAGATAACACACACTGTCACTCAGAACACACTGAGAGTAAAAACACTACACAACCCTCACTGAGATAACACACACCGTCACTCAGAACACACTGAGAGTAACAACACTACACAACCCTCACTGAGATAACACACACCGACACTCAGAACACACTGAGAGTAAACACACTACACAACCCTCACTGAGATAACACACACTGTCACTCAGAACACACTGAAAGTAAAAACACTACACAACCCTCACTGAGATAACACACACTGTCACTCAGAACACACTGAGAGTAACAACACTACACAACCCTCACTGAGATAACACACACTGTCACTCAGAACACACTGAGAGTAAACACACTACACAACCCTCACTGAGATAACACACACTGTCACTCAGAACACACTGAGAGTAAAAACACTACACAACCCTCACTGAGATAACACACACTGTCACTCAGAACACACTGAGAGTAAAAACACTACACAACCCTCACTGAGATAACACACACAGTCACTCAGAACACACTGAGAGTAAAAACACTACACAACCCTCACTGAGATAACACACACTGTCACTCAGAACACACTGAGAGTAAAAACACTACACAACCCTCACTGAGATAACACACACTGTCACTCAGAACACACTGAGAGTAAACACACTACACAACCCTCACTGAGATGACACACACAGTCACTCAGAATACACTGAGAGTAAACACTACACAACCCTCACTGAGATACCACACACTGTCACTCAGAACACACTGAGAGTAAACACACTACACAACCCTCACTGAGATAACACACGCTGTCACTCAGAACACACTGAGAGTAAACACACTACACAACCCTCACTGAGATAACACACGCTGTCACTCAGAACACACTGAGAGTAAACACACTACACAACCCTCACTGAGATAACACACACTGTCACTCAGAACACACTGAGATTAACAACACTACACAACCCTCACTGAGATAACACACACCGTCACTCAGAACACACTGAGAGTAAAAACACTACACAACCCTCACTGAGATAACACACACCGTCACTCAGAACACACTGAGAGTAACAACACTACACAACCCTCACTGAGATAACACACACCGACACTCAGAACACACTGAGAGTAAACACACTACACAACCCTCACTGAGATAACACACACTGTCACTCAGAACACACTGAGAGTAAAAACACTACACAACCCTCACTGAGATAACACACACTGTCACTCAGAACACACTGAGAGTAACAACACTACACAACCCTCACTGAGATAACACACACTGTCACTCAGAACACACTGAGAGTAAACACACTACACAACCCTCACTGAGATAACACACACTGTCACTCAGAACACACTGAGAGTAAAAACACTACACAACCCTCACTGAGATAACACACACTGTCACTCAGAACACACTGAGAGTAAAAACACTACACAACCCTCACTGAGATAACACACACTGACACTCAGAACACACTGAGAGTAAACACACTACACAACCCTCACTGAGATAACACACACTGTCACTCAGAACACACTGAGAGTAAACACACTACACAACCCTCACTGAGATAACACACACTGTCACTCAGAACACACTGAGAGTAAAAACACTACACAACCCTCACTGAGATAACACACACTGTCACTCAGAACACACTGAGAGTAAAAACACTACACAACCCTCACTGAGATAACACACACTGTCACTCAGAACACACTGAGAGGAAAAACACTACACAACCCTCACTGAGATAACACACGCTGTCACTCAGAACACACTGAGAGTAAAAACACTACACAACCCTCACTGAGATAACACACACTGTCACTCAGAACACACTGAGAGTAAAAACACTACACAACCCTCACTGAGATAACACACACTGTCACTCAGAACACACTGAGAGGAAAAACACTACACAACCCTCACTGAGATAACACACACTGTCACTCAGAACACACTGAGAGTAAAAACACCACACAACCCTCACTGAGATAACACACACTGTCACTCAGAACACACTGAGAGTAAACACACTACACAACCCTCACTGAGATAACACACACTGTCACTCAGAACACACTGAGAGTAACAACACTACACAACCCTCACTGAGATAACACACACTGTCACTCAGAACACACTGAGAGTAAACACACTACACAACCCTCACTGAGATAACACACACTGTCACTCAGAACACACTGAGAGTAAAAACACTACACAACCCTCACTGAGATAACACACACTGTCACTCAGAACACACTGAGAGTAACAACACTACACAACCCTCACTGAGATAACACACACTGTCACTCAGAACACACTGAGAGTAAAAACACTACACAACCCTCACTGAGATAACACACACTGTCACTCAGAACACACTGAGAGTAAAACACTACACAACCCTCACTGAGATAACACACACCGTCACTCAGAACGCACTGAGAGTAAACACACTACACAACCCTCACTGAGATAACACACACTGTCACTCAGAACACACTGAGAGTAAAAACACTACACAACCCTCACTGAGATAACACACACTGTCACTCAGAACACACTGAGAGTAAACACACTACACAACCCTCACTGAGATAACACACACTGTCACTCAGAACACACTGAGAGTAAAAACACTACACAACCCTCACTGAGATAACACACACTGTCACTCAGAACACACTGAGAGTAAACACACAACACAACCCTCACTGAGATAACACACACTGTCACTCAGAACACACTGAGAGTAAAAACACTACACAACCCTCACTGAGATAACACACACTGTCACTCAGAACACACTGAGAGTAAAAACACTACACAACCCTCACTGAGATAACACACACTGACACTCAGAACACACTGAGAGTAAACACACTACACAACCCTCACTGAGATAACACACACTGTCACTCAGAACACACTGAGAGTAAACACACTACACAACCCTCACTGAGATAACACACACTGTCACTCAGAACACACTGAGAGTAAAAACACTACACAACCCTCACTGAGATAACACACACTGTCACTCAGAACACACTGAGAGGAAAAACACTACACAACCCTCACTGAGATAACACACACTGTCACTCAGAACACACTGAGAGTAAAAACACCACACAACCCTCACTGAGATAACACACACTGTCACTCAGAACACACTGAGAGTAAACACACTACACAACCCTCACTGAGATAACACACACTGTCACTCAGAACACACTGAGAGTAAACACACTACACAACCCTCACTGAGATAACACACACTGTCACTCAGAACACACTGAGAGTAACAACACTACACAACCCTCACTGAGATAACACACACTGTCACTCAGAACACACTGAGAGTAAACACACTACACAACCCTCACTGAGATAACACACACCGTCACTCAGAACACACTGAGAGTAAACACACTACACAACCCTCACTGAGATAACACACACTGTCACTCAGAACACACTGAGAGTAAACACACTACACAACCCTCACTGAGATAACACACACTGTCACTCAGAACACACTGAGAGTAAAAACACTACACAACCCTCACTGAGATAACACACACTGTCACTCAGAACACACTGAGAGTAAACACACTACACAACCCTCACTGAGATAACACACACTGTCACTCAGAACACACTGAGAGTAACAACACTACACAACCCTCACTGAGATAACACACACTGTCACTCAGAACACACTGAGAGTAAACACACTACACAACCCTCACTGAGATAACACACACTGTCACTCAGAACACACTGAGAGTAAAAACACTACACAACCCTCACTGAGATAACACACACTGTCACTCAGAACACACTGAGAGTAAACACACTACACAACCCTCACTGAGATAACACACACTGTCACTCAGAACACACTGAGAGTAAAAACACTACACAACCCTCACTGAGATAACACACACCGTCACTCAGAACACACTGAGAGTAACAACACTACACAACCCTCACTGAGATAACACACACCGACACTCAGAACACACTGAGAGTAAACACACTACACAACCCTCACTGAGATAACACACACTGTCACTCAGAACACACTGAGAGTAAAAACACTACACAACCCTCACTGAGATAACACACACTGTCACTCAGA
Source organism: Gila robusta (assembly GCA_030770095.1). Lineage (NCBI taxonomy): Eukaryota > Metazoa > Chordata > Actinopteri > Cypriniformes > Leuciscidae > Gila > Gila robusta. The sequence goes on from JAVALU010002512.1 coordinate 109,907, forward strand.
ACACACTGAGAGTAAAAACACTACACAACCCTCACTGAGATAACACACACAGTCACTCAGAACACACTGAGAGTAAAAACACTACACAACCCTCACTGAGATAACACACACTGTCACTCAGAACACACTGAGAGTAAAAACACTACACAACCCTCACTGAGATAACACACACTGTCACTCAGAACACACTGAGAGTAAACACACTACACAACCCTCACTGAGATGACACACACAGTCACTCAGAATACACTGAGAGTAAAACACTACACAACCCTCACTGAGATAACACACACTGTCACTCAGAACACACTGAGAGTAAAAACACTACACAACCCTCACTGAGATAACACACACTGTCACTCAGAACACACTGAGAGTAAAAACACTACACAACCCTCACTGAGATAACACACACAGTCACTCAGAACACACTGAGAGTAAAAACACTACACAACCCTCACTGAGATAACACACACTGTCACTCAGAACACACTGAGAGTAAAAACACAACACAACCCTCACTGAGATAACACACACTGTCACTCAGAACACACTGAGAGTAAAAACACAACACAACCCTCACTGAGATAACACACACTGTCACTCAGAACACACTGAGAGGAAAAACACTACACAACCCTCACTGAGATAACACACACAGTCACTCAGAACACACTGAGAGTAAACACACTACACAACCCTCACTGAGATAACACACACAGTCACTCAGAACACACTGAGAGTAAAAACACTACACAACCCTCACTGAGATAACACACACCGTCACTCAGAACACACTGAGAGTAACAACACTACACAACCCTCACTGAGATAACACACGCCGTCACTCAGAACACACTGAGAGTAAAAACACTACACAACCCTCACTGAGATAACACACGCCGTCACTCAGAACACACTGAGAGTAAAAACACTACACAACCCTCACTGAGATAACACACACTGTCACTCAGAACACACTGAGAGTAACAACACTACACAACCCTCACTGAGATGACACACGCCGTCACTCAGAACACACTGAGAGTAAACACACTACACAACCCTCACTGAGATAACACACGCCATCACTCAGAACACACTGAGAGTAACAACACTACACAACCCTCACTGAGATAACACACGCTGTCACTCAGAACACACTGAGAGTAAACACACTACACAACCCTCACTGAGATAACACACGCTGTCACTCAGAACACACTGAGAGTAAAAACACTACACAACCCTCACTGAGATAACACACGCTGTCACTCAGAACACACTGAGAGTAAACACACTACACAACCCTCACTGAGATAACACACACTGTCACTCAGAACACACTGAGAGTAAACACACTACACAACCCTCACTGAGATAACACACGCTGTCACTCAGAACACACTGAGAGTAAACACACTACACAACCCTCACTGAGATAACACACGCTGTCACTCAGAACACACTGAGAGTAAACACACTACACAACCCTCACTGAGATAACACACGCTGTCACTCAGAACACACTGAGAGTAAACACACTACACAACCCTCACTGAGATAACACACGCTGTCACTCAGAACACACTGAGAGTAAACACACTACACAACCCTCACTGAGATAACACACACTGTCACTCAGAACACACTGAGATTAACAACACTACACAACCCTCACTGAGATAACACACACCGTCACTCAGAACACACTGAGAGTAAAAACACTACACAACCCTCACTGAGATAACACACACCGTCACTCAGAACACACTGAGAGTAAACACACTACACAACCCTCACTGAGATAACACACACTGTCACTCAGAACACACTGAGAGTAAAAACACAACACAACCCTCACTGAGATAACACACACTGTCACTCAGAACACACTGAGAGTAAAAACACAACACAACCCTCACTGAGATAACACACACTGTCACTCAGAACACACTGAGAGGAAAAACACTACACAACCCTCACTGAGATAACACACACAGTCACTCAGAACACACTGAGAGTAAACACACTACACAACCCTCACTGAGATAACACACACAGTCACTCAGAACACACTGAGAGTAAAAACACTACACAACCCTCACTGAGATAACACACACCGTCACTCAGAACACACTGAGAGTAACAACACTACACAACCCTCACTGAGATAACACACGCCGTCACTCAGAACACACTGAGAGTAAACACACTACACAACCCTCACTGAGATAACACACGCCGTCACTCAGAACACACTGAGAGTAAAAACACTACACAACCCTCACTGAGATAACACACGCCGTCACTCAGAACACACTGAGAGTAAAAACACTACACAACCCTCACTGAGATAACACACACTGTCACTCAGAACACACTGAGAGTAACAACACTACACAACCCTCACTGAGATGACACACGCCGTCACTCAGAACACACTGAGAGTAAACACACTACACAACCCTCACTGAGATAACACACGCCGTCACTCAGAACACACTGAGAGTAACAACACTACACAACCCTCACTGAGATAACACACGCTGTCACTCAGAACACACTGAGAGTAAACACACTACACAACCCTCACTGAGATAACACACGCTGTCACTCAGAACACACTGAGAGTAAAAACACTACACAACCCTCACTGAGATAACACACGCTGTCACTCAGAACACACTGAGAGTAAACACACTACACAACCCTCACTGAGATAACACACGCTGTCACTCAGAACACACTGAGAGTAAACACACTACACAACCCTCACTGAGATAACACACGCTGTCACTCAGAACACACTGAGAGTAAACACACTACACAACCCTCACTGAGATAACACACGCTGTCACTCAGAACACACTGAGAGTAAACACACTACACAACCCTCACTGAGATAACACACGCTGTCACTCAGAACACACTGAGTAAACACACTACACAACCCTCACTGAGATAACACACGCTGTCACTCAGAACACACTGAGAGTAAACACACTACACAACCCTCACTGAGATAACACACACTGTCACTCAGAACACACTGAGATTAACAACACTACACAACCCTCACTGAGATAACACACACCGTCACTCAGAACACACTGAGAGTAAAAACACTACACAACCCTCACTGAGATAACACACACCGTCACTCAGAACACACTGAGAGTAAAAACACTACACAACCCTCACTGAGATAACACACACCGTCACTCAGAACACACTGAGAGTAAAAACACTACACAACCCTCACTGAGATAACACACACTGTCACTCAGAACACACTGAGAGTAACAACACTACACAACCCTCACTGAGATAACACACACTGTCACTCAGAACACACTGAGAGTAAACACACTACACAACCCTCACTGAGATAACACACACTGTCACTCAGAACACACTGAGAGTAAAAACACTACACAACCCTCACTGAGATAACACACACTGTCACTCAGAACACACTGAGAGTAAAAACACTACACAACCCTCACTGAGATAACACACACTGACACTCAGAACACACTGAGAGTAAACACACTACACAACCCTCACTGAGATAACACACACTGTCACTCAGAACACACTGAGAGTAAACACACTACACAACCCTCACTGAGATAACACACACTGTCACTCAGAACACACTGAGAGTAAAAACACTACACAACCCTCACTGAGATAACACACACTGTCACTCAGAACGCACTGAGAGTAAAACACTACACAACCCTCACTGAGATAACACACACCTTCACTCAGAACGCACTGAGAGTAAACACACTACACAACCCTCACTGAGATAACACACACTGTCACTCAGAACACACTGAGAGTAAAAACACTACACAACCCTCACTGAGATAACACACACTGTCACTCAGAACACACTGAGAGTAAACACACTACACAACCCTCACTGAGATGACACACACAGTCACTCAGAATACACTGAGAGTAAACACTACACAACCCTCACTGAGATACCACACACTGTCACTCAGAACACACTGAGAGTAAACACACTACACAACCCTCACTGAGATAACACACGCTGTCACTCAGAACACACTGAGAGTAAACACACTACACAACCCTCACTGAGATAACACACGCTGTCACTCAGAACACACTGAGAGTAAACACACTACACAACCCTCACTGAGATAACACACACTGTCACTCAGAACACACTGAGATTAACAACACTACACAACCCTCACTGAGATAACACACACCGTCACTCAGAACACACTGAGAGTAAAAACACTACACAACCCTCACTGAGATAACACACACCGTCACTCAGAACACACTGAGAGTAACAACACTACACAACCCTCACTGAGATAACACACACCGACACTCAGAACACACTGAGAGTAAACACACTACACAACCCTCACTGAGATAACACACACTGTCACTCAGAACACACTGAGAGTAAAAACACTACACAACCCTCACTGAGATAACACACACTGTCACTCAGAACACACTGAGAGTAACAACACTACACAACCCTCACTGAGATAACACACACTGTCACTCAGAACACACTGAGAGTAAACACACTACACAACCCTCACTGAGATAACACACACTGTCACTCAGAACACACTGAGAGTAAAAACACTACACAACCCTCACTGAGATAACACACACTGTCACTCAGAACACACTGAGAGTAAAAACACTACACAACCCTCACTGAGATAACACACACTGACACTCAGAACACACTGAGAGTAAACACACTACACAACCCTCACTGAGATAACACACACTGTCACTCAGAACACACTGAGAGTAAACACACTACACAACCCTCACTGAGATAACACACACTGTCACTCAGAACACACTGAGAGTAAAAACACTACACAACCCTCACTGAGATAACACACACTGTCACTCAGAACACACTGAGAGTAAAAACACTACACAACCCTCACTGAGATAACACACACTGTCACTCAGAACACACTGAGAGGAAAAACACTACACAACCCTCACTGAGATAACACACGCTGTCACTCAGAACACACTGAGAGTAAAAACACTACACAACCCTCACTGAGATAACACACACTGTCACTCAGAACACACTGAGAGTAAAAACACTACACAACCCTCACTGAGATAACACACACTGTCACTCAGAACACACTGAGAGGAAAAACACTACACAACCCTCACTGAGATAACACACACTGTCACTCAGAACACACTGAGAGTAAAAACACCACACAACCCTCACTGAGATAACACACACTGTCACTCAGAACACACTGAGAGTAAACACACTACACAACCCTCACTGAGATAACACACACTGTCACTCAGAACACACTGAGAGTAACAACACTACACAACCCTCACTGAGATAACACACACTGTCACTCAGAACACACTGAGAGTAAACACACTACACAACCCTCACTGAGATAACACACACTGTCACTCAGAACACACTGAGAGTAAAAACACTACACAACCCTCACTGAGATAACACACACTGTCACTCAGAACACACTGAGAGTAACAACACTACACAACCCTCACTGAGATAACACACACTGTCACTCAGAACACACTGAGAGTAAACACACTACACAACCCTCACTGAGATAACACACACTGTCACTCAGAACACACTGAGAGTAAAAACACTACACAACCCTCACTGAGATAACACACACTGTCACTCAGAACACACTGAGAGTAAAACACTACACAACCCTCACTGAGATAACACACACTGTCACTCAGAACGCACTGAGAGTAAACACACTACACAACCCTCACTGAGATAACACACACTGTCACTCAGAACACACTGAGAGTAAAAACACTACACAACCCTCACTGAGATAACACACACTGTCACTCAGAACACACTGAGAGTAAACACACTACACAACCCTCACTGAGATAACACACACTGTCACTCAGAACACACTGAGAGTAAAAACACTACACAACCCTCACTGAGATAACACACACTGTCACTCAGAACACACTGAGAGTAAACACACTACACAACCCTCACTGAGATAACACACACTGTCACTCAGAACACACTGAGAGTAAAAACACTACACAACCCTCACTGAGATAACACACACTGTCACTCAGAACACACTGAGAGTAAAAACACTACACAACCCTCACTGAGATAACACACACTGTCACTCAGAACACACTGAGAGTAAACACACTACACAACCCTCACTGAGATAACACACACTGTCACTCAGAACACACTGAGAGTAAACACACTACACAACCCTCACTGAGATAACACACACTGTCACTCAGAACACACTGAGAGTAAAAACACTACACAACCCTCACTGAGATAACACACACTGTCACTCAGAACACACTGAGAGGAAAAACACTACACAACCCTCACTGAGATAACACACACTGTCACTCAGAACACACTGAGAGTAAAAACACTACACAACCCTCACTGAGATAACACACACTGTCACTCAGAACACACTGAGAGTAAACACACTACACAACCCTCACTGAGATAACACACACTGTCACTCAGAACACACTGAGAGTAAACACACTACACAACCCTCACTGAGATAACACACACTGTCACTCAGAACACACTGAGAGTAAAAACACTACACAACCCTCACTGAGATAACACACACTGTCACTCAGAACACACTGAGAGTAAACACACTACACAACCCTCACTGAGATAACACACACTGTCACTCAGAACACACTGAGAGTAAAAACACTACACAACCCTCACTGAGATAACACACACTGTCACTCAGAACACACTGAGAGTAAACACACTACACAACCCTCACTGAGATAACACACACTGTCACTCAGAACACACTGAGAGTAAAAACACTACACAACCCTCACTGAGATAACACACACTGTCACTCAGAACACACTGAGAGTAAACACACTACACAACCCTCACTGAGATAACACACACTGTCACTCAGAACACACTGAGAGTAAAAACACTACACAACCCTCACTGAGATAACACACACTGTCACTCAGAACACACTGAGAGTAAACACACTACACAACCCTCACTGAGATAACACACACTGTCACTCAGAACACACTGAGAGTAAAAACACTACACAACCCTCACTGAGATAACACACACCGTCACTCAGAACACACTGAGAGTAACAACACTACACAACCCTCACTGAGATAACACACACCGACACTCAGAACACACTGAGAGTAAACACACTACACAACCCTCACTGAGATAACACACACTGTCACTCAGAACACACTGAGAGTAAAAACACTACACAACCCTCACTGAGATAACACACACTGTCACTCAGAACACACTGAGAGTAAAAACACTACACAACCCTCACTGAGATAACACACACAGTCACTCAGAACACACTGAGAGTAAAAACACTACACAACCCTCACTGAGATAACACACACTGTCACTCAGAACACACTGAGAGTAAAAACACTACACAACCCTCACTGAGATAACACACACTGTCACTCAGAACACACTGAGAGTAAACACACTACACAACCCTCACTGAGATAACACACACTGTCACTCAGAACACACTGAGAGTAAACACACTACACAACCCTCACTGAGATAACACACACTGTCACTCAGAACACACTGAGAGTAAACACACTACACAACCCTCACTGAGATAACACACACTGTCACTCAGAACACACTGAGAGTAAAAACACTACACAACCCTCACTGAGATAACACACACTGTCACTCAGAACACACTGAGAGTAAACACACTACACAACCCTCACTGAGATAACACACACTGTCACTCAGAACACACTGAGAGTAAACACACTACACAACCCTCACTGAGATAACACACACCGTCACTCAGAACACACTGAGAGTAAAAACACTACACAACCCTCACTGAGATAACACACACCGTCACTCAGAACACACTGAGATAACACACACTAGCATCAAACACCAATACAGAAAATACAAACTTTTCATCTTTACAGTTTGAACAATTTCAGTGACTTCATACAAAGTAATATTTTCTTCAAAGAAAAGAGTGACATTCTTTCACATGATTTATTTTTTAGAACATAACAATTCTTTAAGATAAATGAAAATTAGCAGTTTGCTTCAATAGTCTGTAGTAATTTACAGAATTACATTAATGAGAAAAAAAGTAGAAACTAAAAGTACACACTGTAATTCGAACAAATAACACACAAGACCAGCTTATCCTCTCAGCTGAAACTGCAGTCAGTGTGTGAAAGGCACAAGCTGAACTCTATTCTGTTCTGAATGTGTGGTTCACAGTTTTGACAGCAGTGTGTTAGCATTTGAACAAAGTGCTGTAAATCCACAGTGTTGTGCAGGTTGTGTTAAAGTCATGGGATAAGTGTGTAGAGTTTTGAAAACTGTGTTCAAGCAATGAAAAACGAGCTAGAGTTTGGTCCACATGAACTGTAGTTCAAGTTCTGCACATGTAGCTCCAGTTGTGCTCACTGTCGTTTAGCAATCGAAAAAAAACTGTAAGTTGAAAATGCAAAGTATTTTGTAAGTAAATGCAGTGAAGTAAAAAAAAAAAATCTGTATTTGTCTCTTTAATACAGTGAATTAGAAATAAAGTTGGCAGAAAAAAAAGCTCAAATAAAGTAACATTACAAGTGCCTCAAAATTGTACTCTAGTAGGCTACATGTAACGTAGACTAACCATGTTCCGTACACTTTTCGCCTTTCTCCGCACGTCATCGGCCACTCCTCTGTTGCTGAGAGCCAGAAAAGCTTGTGTGAGTGCTCATTCTCTGGGGAAATTCCCATTGGAGAATCTATTCTTTGATTGATGTCTTTTGTATTTAGCTTACTGCTTAATAAGCTAGACATGATTGTGTGTTAATTATGGCACATGGATGCACATGAAATGGATGCAGAATTTCACGTAGGCCTAGATAAAAAAACAAACCCGCAAAGCTTTATTCACTTCCATTCGGGCACCGAGAGTGAAAGTCAGTAGGGGAAGGGGAACTCTGTTTACGCGGCTGCAGCGCTGCACGCGACCGGTGTAGCAGTCCATTCTGTTCCCTACCGGTGTTCCTGTTCCCTTTACGCAATCATACTACAAATCATGCGTAGTTGCCCAGTTACCATACGTACCATCAGAACTGATTACGAGCAAGAAGCACAACTGAATGTACGGGAAGCCAAAAGGTTAAAAAAGGATAGTATTTTTTCCCGAAATCTAAGTGTTTTATTTTTTTTATTAGAAGCGAGTTTTTCCCCATCTGTCAATTCAATCCAGATTATTTTTCAAATTAAAAATAATAATAATAATAATAATAATAATCATTAAAAAACAATAAACAATGATATGAGGAACTCTTTTTCTCATGTGTATTTTGGTGACATTTAACGATACTGTTTATAAAGTTGTATATCATAAACCTGTAAATTTGGAGAAACCTATCAGTGACTTGATAGGATATTGATAGGGATACTGATGTAGGGATTTTCATGACTCAAGTCACATTTTTCTGTGTTATTATTAGTAGTAGTTAAGGTGATTGAGTGCTGTATTTCAGTTTTTTACTTTGTGTATATATATATTTTAATAAAGACCCTGCTATTCTCAGTCCTTCATATAGCCCGTGAGTTTTTTTTTTTCAGGTCAGAGCAACTGCCCCTCGAAATTCCTGTTCACGTCCCTGGTGGAGGGAGTGGCGGATGTCTGTTTGTCAGTAGGGTGATCGCTGTGTGTGTGTGTGTGTGTGTGTGTGTGTGTCTACTTAACCATATTTTGGGGACAAATTTGTACCCAGAAGTGACAAAAACCTGACAAAATCTGCAAAAAACTCCCTTTAGGGACGTCCTCATTTGTAAATCAGGTTTAAAAATAAAGTAATAAAAGTTTTTTTAAATATGTAAAAATGCAGAATGTCTCCTGTGATGGGTAGGTTTAGGGATAGGGGCAGTGTGTGTGTGTGTGTGTGTGTGTGTGTGTGTGTGATGGGTAGGTTTAGGGATAGGGGCAGTGTGTGTGTGTGTGTGTGTGTGTGTGTGTGTGATGGGTAGGTTTAGGGATAGGGGCAGTGTGTGTGTGTGTGTGTGTGTGTGTGTGTGTGTGTGATGGGTAGGTTTAGGGATAGGGGCAGTGTGTGTGTGTGTGTGTGTGTGTGTGTGTGTGTGTGTGTGTGTGTGATGGGTAGGTTTAGGGATAGGGGCAGTGTAAGGGGATAGAATATACAGTTTGTACAGTATAAAAACCATTACGCCTATGGAATGTCCCCATTTAGATAGCTAAGTAAACATGTGTGTGTGTGTGTGTGTGTGTCTGTGTGAGTGGTAGGTGCACCGGATGGTGTGACTGAGGGAGTGATTAACATTAGTGGTCTTTCCTCCGTAGCATACTGTACAAAATGCCTGAGCCATTTAAGAAACAGCTCAGAGTCCATGTACCCCTTCTCCTGGATGCCCTAGAGAGCATTGCGGGGCCCATCCAGCCTGTATGCATTACTTGGGAGGCAGCCGGGGTAGATGATGAAGGGTGGAATGCTTTCCCCGGCTGCACTTACGCAGCAGTTGTTGAAGGTTTTATTATTTAGAAACTAAGTAATTTAGCTATATAAGAATACACAATTATTTTTTGTATGAGTTATTTCCTCCGATATATGTATATAACTCTGAACCCCAAAATACTCGGGAGGGCCAAAGGGCCGGAGGGCCAGAGCGTTAGAGCGCCGTTCTATGGAACGGAACGGCGTTCGAAAATAAAGTCTAATTATTTCTGGCATCAAAGATCTCTGCGAAGTTATTTTTCAGAACAATTGGGACCACTTCACAGTGCTCCCTGGTGGTCTGCTGCTGCTGGTAAACATGCTTCCTCCCAGTCTGGCAGAGCACCTTCTCCCTGGACCTAGGCTTGTCCCCAAAGCCAGTTTCGTCACAGTTGAAGACGAGATGGGGCTTGTCCTCTAAACTGTGACGGATGTACAAGGCTTCATATAACAGAAAGAACCCTTCGATGGCCTCTGGAGTAGCACCGTGGACTCTTGCTCTGTCCAGCTGTCCGGGAGGTGAGTTCTGGATGAGTTCTGGTGAGTTCTGGAGAGTCTGGACCACCAGACATCACCTGGCCCCTTCTCCAGATTGACAGTGGTACTGTCCGCCCTGCCGCTCTCTCTAATGATGCCACTAGCCAGCACTTTCACCAGAGCGCTTGTGACTGGGAAGCTGTGGTCTGCCATCCAAAATATAAAGGAAATCAGTGCATCTTCTTCTGCATGTGTCAGGGCCAAATTAGTATGAGGGTTGTGTGTGTATTTTTTGTTTTTGTAGTCCTGCAGGATGGTGTGTGGAATGCCATATTTTTTGGAAGTCTACCTCAAGCTTGCTCCTCAACTGCCTTTTCTAGCACTTCCTTTGTGTACTGCTTTTTCTTGCCTAACATTTCCTCACTTTCCCTTGTCTTGCTTTTCTTATTCTCCTTTGAAATAACCATTGCGTTACTTTTGTGTTGTTATATAATATGATATAATATGTATAGTATAATATAATATGTATAGTATAATATGTTATATTTGTATGTTATGTTATTTTTCATGTTAACGTTACACCCAAAACTGAATAAAAATTATTTCTAAACAATCATTTGATGTATGACATTTTATTAAATAACGTTAACATTAAAGTTAACGTTATGCGTCAAGATCCTATCATTGTTTTAACAGTAACGTTATCATAAACATAACATTAGTTTTTATGAAAAGTTGGCAATGAAATAACATCACAATCAATTCAGTTACAGTAATAGATATATAATTGTTGATTTATTAAAGAATGACAATTTTAAATGTTAAAATATTATAAATATAATCATCACTGTACGCTGCGTCTCTGCTGCCTGTCTCAGTGCGAGAGTGGCGCCAAGCGGCCATTGTCCAGAATTGACGTTTAAAAATTCCCATTTCACAGCAGTTATTCAACAAAAGGTAATATATTTAAAGGGTAAGTTCTGCGTTTTACAAGTAAAGCCCTGTTTTAAGATCGTTTCTGATTAAATCGAACGGTTAAGATTAAAATTTGGACACATGCTGGCCCCCCCCAACAAGGAAAAGAAGAAGAGAAGAAGGTAAAAAGAAGTTCTCTCTTTGATGGATGCCACATACTTATCGTTATACGCTTATACAAAACGGCTCAAAGTATTTTGTAAGTTAATATTCAACAATACTATTGATCTTTCATTGACACCATTATATGAGAACTGAACTGAGCTGGATGATGACATCACTGTTTTCTCCAGAATGGCTATATAGATTAATTAACTGAATTAATAACTTTTTAAAACAGAAATGAATCAACACTGAATTTACTTAAGCTGGATTATGACACTATTTTGTTCTAGATCTGCAGAGACAAACTTTGTTGCATTATTTTCCTATTATCCCTGTAAAGCTGCTTTGAAACAATCTGTATAGAGATCGCTAAGACATGTGACCAACTGGGCGGCAACGTCATCAGAACGCAAAGAATTATGGGTATGTTTGGCCAGTTTACATGGGCTGGCATAGCAGGCTTGCTTTCTGGCGTGAAAAAAATAAAACAGTAGTGTGAAAAACATTATAGTCCTACAAAATGCAGCAGGCTAAAGTAACATTGTCGGAACATACCGCCTAAAACTAAATCCTAATAGGGATCTACAATCCTTGTAGATTGGACCTTGAGTGTATGCTGTCTGCTCGCGCAAGGTCTCTCGCTCGCTTACCTCTCTGCCGTGCGCGCGGTTTGGAGCACAATATCTGTGCTCTAGATAACGGGATATTTTAACTAATTTGCGGTATAACTAGTCGATCGCGAGTGGCTCAACAGGTAGATATATAGATAAACTCATCTTTCAGGCATTTTACCGACCGGGTTGACACTTAAGCGTGAGAAATCGGGGGTGTGGCGTGAGAGCGTGAGAATTGGGTCAATTGCGTGTGTCTCACGCTCAATGCGTGAGAGTTGGCAGCCCTGTATCCATGCAATTCGTCGCCTTTTTGTCACCTCTGAAACATGGCTTGTAGCGTTCCTTAAGCTTTATGCCACTTCTATCGTGAGAACGACTACCGCAGTTTACAACACAGCAGCTAGACGGACTCTTGTACACTGCGTTCTTCCCTCCATGCAATCAAGTTTGGCGCCTTCTGTTTGTGCCGCGGATCCCCCAAAAAATGCTTTGCGTTCACCACTGGTAATACGTCAATGGTGACGTCACATTAGCAATCTCTACAAGGGGGTAATCCATCAGCCGGAAGTTGAAGCTGCCTCCGGGGGCCGCCATTGTAGCTGGCTATCACCTGCTGTTAGCATCCCATTGACTCCCATTCATTTTGGCGTCACTTTGACAGCGAATAACTTTACATCTGAGGTGTCCAAAGACTCCATTTGTCCATTATTTATTTCTAAAGAAACACGACAATGTATAAAAGGCTCCATTACTTTGTATCTTACGTTATGGCCCCCAGGGCCGTCGCCAGAACATATAGAATGGGGGGGGGCATTTCATTTTCATGGGGGGGCACAGTTTTTTATGATCTACAAAACAGACAGTCACCAAAACAATAACATCACGTATTTAGTCTAATATAACTGAAATAGACCAAATTCTATATTAAAACAACACCAAAACACAAAATATGAAGTTTCTGATCATAGGCGGAGGGTGCACCATAACACCATGAGGATATGCGCTTCCCCTTTAAAAACATTTACTAGGCTATATGCAGGATTTGGCATGGCAGAAAGCTTGCAAAGAGCGCTCATTTAGAACTAATCCACTCACCGCTCAAAACACAGGAGTTTCGCCAATATTCTTTCATTACGGAGAAAACGGATCCTAGACCAGAATTTATAGACAGCTTTTCCCTCTAAAAGCAATCAGAAGCATATGGCAGCTTTTTTTCGCCATGGAATAAAAAAAAAAAATATTAAAAGATAATTGTGACTTTTTATCTCACAATTCTGACATAGAGTTCTCAAAATAGTGAGTTTATCTCACAATTCTGACTTTATAAAGCGCAAATGCGACTGTATTTCACGCAATTCTGAGAAAAAAATAATTTTTTTAACGTGGAAACAGTAAGCTATTTTTAGCAGGCAAATGAATATGAAAATTCGACAAGCCCGTGGCCAGGGGAAGGTAAGCCTTGCGCAGAGCCTTACACACGCTCCGACTAATTTCCGATTCATATTTCTGAAGACAATGTGTTATTTAAAGTTACAGAGATTAGTGTTCCTGTGAGCTAAATGCCGCTGAAGACGTTTCGTTATGGAATACGTGAATAGTTTTTTTGCTCTCAATTGTAAGTTTGCTGAATGACCATGTGATTAAGGGGGCACGTTGTGTCATCTGGGGGGGCACTGCCCCCTAATGCCCCCCCTTGGCGACGGGCCTGATGGCCCCGTAGAAGCCATTCTTGTAAAAATAGGCTAAAAATTGCGTCATAACCACGCGACTTTATGACGCACAATAGAGACATTACCGTATAGACAGGAGGAGAAGCTCGCACAGTCTCGGCAGTCTTTTACTGTCTAAAATCAGCCCATGGCATAGATAGACAGAGTCCATAAAAGCAACGCGACAAAATATTTAAACAACGTTTTTGAGGAATTGGAAATAATTCGATATGTTACAAGTGAATACATATGAAGTAACATTTATCCACGAACTTTAAATTATTTATCTACTACTACACCTACGGGGGATGGGGAAATTAATTATCAGGAAATTATACAGGCAATGGAAGAAGAAAAAAAACATCTCAATGTCTATCGCGGTTAACGTTGTTCCTTTATTTATTTACAGATCTACACTTGAAGATGAATGTGATCCCGTTCGGAAGCCATATGTACAAAATGCCTACATAACGTGAAATAAAAATAAAGAAAAACGGTTTTGTTCAAGTGTTTGTGTCCATGATTTATTAGCCAAAACTACATGATTTAACACCTAGCTCACAATTCTTTATATATTGGAATATTATACGGTCATGTAATATTGAATGGATACGAAAATGACTCGAGGGGACAGTATTTTATAGTATGGTTCCTGGGCTCATAGTAAGAAGTATTTTTTGGATGGGTTATTATTCTGTTTGATGTAGAAGGAAACAAAAAAGAAGGGAAAAAATTATTTGCATATGTGCCTATATTTGAATCATTTTTAATAATTTTGGAAGATTGTGCTGTAGCCTACATGCATTTATTTTTGATTGTATTATGTGTGTGTGTGTGTGTGTGTGTGTGTGTGTGTGTGTGTGTGTGTGTGTGTGTGTACTAGCCAAATATTTAAATCTAATGGATATATACATAAACATGTTCAAAATAAACTAAACTAACTAAAATTACTAGAACTGCAGATAGGCTACTCAAACGATTACAATCCTAAATTAGGCTATTTTAAAGTCGATTTTAGCCATTTCTTTTATCATGTCATATTGTAATTATATAGCGTAATATGTTATATTAAATTAATTATTATAACCACGTCCATGGGGCTGCTTTGACAGGGTCAACCACACACACCCACACTACTCTTAAAATGTTACTGTTATTAAACTGCACATATCTGTCTATATTGTTCATACTGCATACCCATGTGTTCTGCTCATAATGCTACTGTTAATACACTTCACATATCCTTACTGTAAACCATACCACTAGGTTAACAGTAAACTACTGTCTATACTGCACTGTCATTTACTATTTACTGTATATACTACACTACATGTCTATACATGTCTATACTGTACTTTTTTTTTGCACTTCTGGTTAGACACTAACTGCATTGAATTGTTTCTGTACTTGTACTCTGCACATTGACAATAAAGATAAATCTAATTTAATCTATGGGTGTCTTGACACCTCCCTTATCAATATTCACTGTGTAGGCCACTGACTTTTGAATATGTATCATTACGAAATTATAAACCATAAATAATAAAACCAAGTATCAAGTATGTCTACTTGAAGTGTCTACTGTGTTTTGATAATAAATATTCAATCATTTGGTTAGTAATAAATATTTATTTAAACAATAAACACAAATAAAAACAATTAAAAAAGTTAATAATAATAAATAAATAAAATCACTATCCCCTCTCTAGCTACATTCGTCGTGGGGAGGAAAAGAGAGAGGCCATGGGGGGGGGGGGGGTTTGGGGCTTAAATGGCACGGAGGGAAGAAAGGGTGAGGGGAGAAATTGTGGGGGGGGGGGAGAAAGAGCAGTGACAATTGAACAGTGTTATGTCTACCAATGTGATAATATGTTAAACTAATGACAAAAGGCACATACACAACCTCAAAAGAATTGAACAATCTTCAACTGTTTCATGTTTAAAACATGTTGAGAGGTTTAATCCAGCATCACCCCTACTGGATTAAGCCTCTCAAGCCTTCAGCTAAATTATTTAAAAAAATATCATTACCCCTAGTGGATAAATGAACTTCGTCCCTAAGAAACATTTGAGGCTTGTTAAATACAGTTTGAGGGTGATGCACGATACCCCCCTGCATTCCCAAGACAAAGGCAGCCATCACACTGTTCACCCATTTACGGGACTTGTCAATTTTCCCCGGACGACCCGATCTCCACCGACGTCTCTGGGTGATGTCAGAAAACATGATGGACATCTGAGGGTAACGCCGATGAAGATGTTGCAGATCCTGCTTCATTGCTGCGACGAGATCGATGCTCTTCCTGCATCCCAAATCGTTCCCGCCACAGTGAATCAGCAGGACATCTGGGGCTGCTCTTCCTCTGAGGGACCGGTAGAAGAAAGGAAGGAGTCCGTGCCATCGAAGTCCACCCCAGCCAAACCAGTGAACCTCGGCCCTCTATTCCCCACGACGAATGTAGCTACTTCCCATGATCCAAATCACTGGATCTGTTAATAGCATACAGCAATCACAATCAAAACACTGTTTTGTCAGTATCAGTAAACAGATTTTAACACACACAAGTAACTTGTCTCGGGCCATCGATTTCTTTCTATCCAAACAAAGCAGAAAAAAAATGTCTATGCAGATATACAATAAAACACAAATTCATTGATTTTATCTGTTCATTGATGTAATAACATGACAATATAGGTATTACAAAAGGTTCATTTATTATTTTATTCTCTCTTACAGTCAATGTGTTGCTTTCCATATTTTATACTATATTTGTAAATTATACTAGGGATGCACGATATTGGATTTTGGCCGATATTCGATATGCCGATATTTTCAAACTCATTTTGGCCGATACCGATATATATACACATTTTGCCCCTGATATAAATTTTGATTTTACTGAAGAGAAATCAAATCAAAGTCTCTCTCCTGTACTACCTTTACCTTATTACACTCATGTGTTGTAGATAAGGCAACACACAAGACAAACAACATTTGATTCTACCATAAATATATCATTTTACAAATGTAGAGAGACATTCACCCCTGAAAAATAGATAAATTATTTCACTTAGAATGAATGAAGAGAATAAATGATATGCCTGTGCCACATTTTATTTTTAAGTTCAGACTTCAAACTTCAGTCCTTAGGAGTAAAATAAATAAAAATATCATCCATCATCAGCCATCATCTCCTACTTGAACAGGTCTGCCAAATGCTTCCCATACATTGGTCAAGTGCACAAAAAAAGCAGCTGTAGTCCAGACCTACTCTTCAGACCCACTTTAAAATATAATCAAACTTAAAACCAAGCTACATATATTATCTTGTAAACCACAGACAGTCCTGTAACAACTCAGTGACAAACAGTGTGCTCTGTATTGCAAAAAAAACTACAAGGACATTTTATCCTTCACTTGAACTTGAGTCGTACAAACCTTTTCAGTCCAACTAACTAGGTTGACAACTTCAGCTGACCAGTAGGCTTCTGTTCAGCTATTTTTTTAATACCAGAGGTAGATTTTTCTTCGCAAAAATGAGCACCTCTGCTTTTTCACCGTCCATTCGATTTCTCTTTTCGTCTATCACATCAGAGGCAACGCTAAACAGCCGTTCACTGTCAACACTTGTGCAGGGCGCACACAGGTACTTGCGTGCAGCAGAAGCGAGGGCAGGGAAACGGGCCTTGTTGCATTTCCAGTACTCCAATGGACTATCGTTCCTGGGAATTGTGGGTTCGGCCAGGTATGAGGCGACCTATGAAGTAACAGAATAATTACTAAATCACTTACTGATTTTTTTTACTTTATGCTTTTTAGGCATTTACAGAGCACTTGTTTTTTTTTTTGTTTTTTTCAGAAATCAAACGATTTATTAGTTGCAAGTTTATTATTAATACACAGGCCGCATTATGATAAATAGGCTATTATGTATGTTATGACATTGCAGAATAATAATCGAGAAAGTTACATTATTAATTAGGATGCTTTCGGTCCTAAAGTGAAATATTCTAAAAAAAAATTAAATTAAAATAAAAACTACATTTGTGCATGTTTGATGCTTACCTGTGATGCGGCCTCGGTCTTGTCTTGCTCCTCAAAAATGACATTTTCCTCCAGAATTTCTTCATACATATCCAGCAGTGATCCTGTTCGGGTCCTCTTCTCTGGGGGATCCTCTGTGCTGACATCTGCACTGCCGTTCATGTCATTCAAAACTTTGAGCAACAGGTCGCGAGCACTCCTCTTTTTTTCCACGTCAAAATACCTGTCTTTGTAGCGGGCATCAAGCATGGTTGCAACCGAATAAAGTGCCTCACACTGCACACCGTTGAAGCGATGATTGACGGCTTCCAGCAGGGTAGTTTTGGTGGTCTGCACGCCTCTGTCCGTGTCACTCGGCCGGCCAAGCAGTCGTGTCAGTGCCACAACTGCGGGGATCACATCAGCAGCAGAGGCCTCTGCAGAACTTATATCTCTGGTCAGCTGCTCAAAGGGGGCGAGAAGTGTTATCATATTTTCTAGAATCCCCCACTGATTTGCCGTCAAAGTTGCAGGAAGCTCGAAATCAGCGGCGTAAGCACCTAGTGCCCTCTTCTGCTCGACCAAGCTTCGCATCATATAAAATGTCGAATTCCATCTGGTAGCGACGTCTTGTTGAAGTCGTTTTGCCGACATTCCGAGCTCTTTCTGTACATCCCCCAGCCGACTGTATGCCAGCTGGGAGTGCTTGAAATGTCCAACTATTCTCCTCCCCACCGCCACAACATCCGCCACGCTGCGCTGAGACAGGACACCTTCATGCACTGCCAGTTGCAGCGTGTGTGCCATGCACGGTAGACTTGCCACACCAAACTCCACCATAGCTTTAGCCATGTTACGGGCATTGTCACGTAGCACGACATGCACGCGTTCTCTTTCTATTTTCCATTTCCCTAACATATTATCAAACGTGGATGCAATTGCAGCTGCTGTGTGAGAACCGGAGAATTGCTGCGAGTGTAGGACAGCTTTTTTAATGGTGAAGTCTTCGTCTATCCACTGGGCAGTGAGGCTCAACATGCTAATAGGACTCACGCTTGATGACCAAATGTCCGTGGTAAAGCTAATGTGACTAGCGCAGACAAGAAGCTTTTCAATGTGACTGGCAACCACACTCTGTAATTCAGGTAAGGCCACATCAGAAAAGTAGCGCCGGCTAGGCATAACATACCGCGGCTCTAGGTGCATCATTAGCCTGCTGAAGCCAACGTCTTCCACCACGCTGAACGGCTGGTTATCAAGAACAATAAATTCAATGATTTTTTTGTTAAGTTCTTTTACCTTTGGATGGTCGCTGCTGTATTTTCTAGCTTTGTCAAAGGACTGAAGTAGAGGCTGCTGATGGGGGTTTTTTTGCCGGCGTTTAATCCCTCCTTACTTTTCAAAAAGTCTTGGTGCTGCTCAGGATGACGGCTTTTAAGATGCGTAATCATGTTTGTAGTGTTGAACGAGTGTTGTTTTGCGCCTCCTCGCATTACTTGTGCTTTACAAGTACTGCAAATAGCAAGTTTGTTATCTGTTTCACAGATCTCGAAATATCTCCACACAGCTGACATGTTGCTGACGCTCTACGTTCGCGGTCGTCACGTGCGCATAGTAAACCCGCCACCTTATCGGCAAGGCTCATCGGCAGAAATAGTATTATATATGTCGTGCCGATATCATCGTGCATCCCTAAATTATACTATAGCTACTTGATTTACCTTTGTTGTCAGCCATGGTGTTTGGTTAAGTTCTTAAGTGCAGAGTTTGTATTTGAACCTATGAGGAAAGAAAAATTAAAAGGGCAACCATTAGTTATAGATGTTATTGTCCATCTATTATTTAACTTACATTTTATTTAACTGGCCAAAACAGACGCTTTTGTACAAAGCGATTTACTGAATAACTTTTTTATATGACTAATTCGGCCATTTCTCTTGCGATAGATCTTTTATTGTCTCTGTGTAGATAACAGTTAATGCCATTTTGCATCCATTAACACTATACAACATCATGTGCATCAAGCAATCATGTTAATTATATGCCCAGCAAGCATGCTATCTTTACCAATGCCTAATTTCACAGTGCAAATTATATTTAAAACATTCGCTTCTTGGGCGGTTAATTGCCTCATTTAACTTACATTCGACTTAGATTAGCTGTTTAAGTTAAATTACTAATCTTAACTATCATTTAGTTAGCGATAATTAGCCTTTGCCTAGTATCTCCTTACATATACATATTGGGTATGAATTAATTAGTTCTTGAATATCATTTTACATAACTTATTAATATAAAGCATTAACTTAATATGGCGTACTGACGTTAAATTTTAAATAAATAAATATTAAGCAAAATGACAAAATAATTAATCAGAATACTTACCAAAAGTTGCTGCAGGTCGCGCTTCGCCGTCTCTGTGCACGATTAAAGGGATACTCCACTTTTTTTGGAAATAGGCTCATTTTACAACTCCCCCAGAGTTAAACTGTTGAGTTTTAACGTTTTTGAATCCATTCAGCCGATCTCCGGTTCTGGCGGTACCACTTTTAGCATAGCTTAGCACAGTGGCGGTTCTAGACCATTTCAACTGGGGGGGCCAAGCTGGGGCCAGTTGTACTGTTAGAGGGGCCAGTTACATATAGACCTTATTGTTGTCATATCATTTTCTGCACTGCACTGCAGGCATTAACAGGCAAAATACCATGTTTATAATCATTCAACAATGTATTTGCATTTCCATTATATTTTTACATTTGCATTACATATTCAGTATTAGTCACAGTAACTGTAATTGACATGATGTCCTTCTTTCTCTTCATTTTGGTGAGAACTATAGAGCAAAAGCAATGGGGACCAAGAAGCTTATTAATTCATTTACTGAAAATAACTGACTTGCTAGGTAACTATGTCTAACCGTTTACAGCACAGGTGTCAAACTCAGTTCCTGGAGGGCCACAGCCCTACACAGTTTTGTTCCAACCCTGCTTCAACACACACACACCTGCCATTTTCAAATAAGCCTGAAGGACTTGATTAACTGATCAGGTGTGTTTAATTAGGGTTGAAGCTAAACTCTGCAGGGCTGTGGCCCTCGAGGAACTGAGTTTGACAACCCTGGTTTACAGGGTTCCTGCACACTTTTTAAAGTCAAATTTAAGGCTTTTTAAGACCTGAAGAAATCAAAATTCATACCGTACATTAGGGGTGTGCAATATTGACAAAAATATATCTCAATATTTTCAATGTTTTGTTGATAATTAGATGATATTTTACTGATTGTGTTTTTGTGCTGGTGCCATGGCTGGTTTAGGCCTGTTGTTGACAGCAGACTCACAAAGATATTCATATTTTTTAATATTCTATGCAGTGGTCAGTTAACAGCAGGGACCGAAATTAATTTTTTAATTAATTTTTAATTAATTTAATGTGCCACCTTAAATTGATTTCCAGGGGCATTTTCACCTATATATGGACATTCTTTCTAAACTTATTTAGAGTTATGAATCACCTTTTATGTCAAATACTAACATTCAAATTATTCAGTAATTATACTTATTTATACAATAATACTTAATTATACAATA
This sequence comes from Gila robusta, assembly GCA_030770095.1. Taxonomy (NCBI): domain Eukaryota; kingdom Metazoa; phylum Chordata; class Actinopteri; order Cypriniformes; family Leuciscidae; genus Gila; species Gila robusta. Next base: position 131,991 of record JAVALU010002512.1, read on the forward strand.
ATTATACAGTACCACTGTTACCAGTCAAATTAATTAATTCAATCAAAATCCATCTTTGCAGTCTAGGTGACACAGAAGCGGCATTAATATATTTACACTCCATTTACAATTGCATAAATAAAGCTATGAGATTTTTTTTAAATCAATATTTAAATATGAAATGATTTCTAATTTTAACGTTTTAATTAAAGGGTAGGCTACTTTAAATATGAAACTAAAACCGCCAGTAGGCGGCGGCAAGTCACAGTCTTAATAAGTGAGTTGAGGGATTCATTCATTCAACCGATTCGTTCAAACGGCTGATTCATTCGGGAAAGCAGCAAGTGATTCCTTCAAAACGCGGATTTCAGTCAATAAATCATCGCTGTCTGTTGCATTGAGACTCTGCTACGGTTTCATTTTGAAATTCTAGTCGGCGAAATAAAGGGAAAACAAACAATATTGACAATATTGTGTCTAAAAAGTAACTCCCAATGTTAACTTATTGTTAATTTAACTGTTGTATAACAATATCACAGTTGCAATTGTGCACGGGAAAACGGCACTTTTGCGGATTTGATATTCTAATATAAGAACATAATATGATATAAATATAAGACTTAAACTAATTTGGGGACATATGAACCGCACACAGCAGTGAAAGGACGATAGACAAATGCGATGTCAGGTCACAGTGCCTCGTATACAGTTAAAACATTGATTACAATATCATAATAGACAATACACATCGCACACCCGATACGCACATAAAGAATGAACTTGCAACTGAACTGACATTTACCAGCTTTCTCCTTCTCTCCTCTCTCGCGTGCAGGAGACAGACGTTATTCTGCCGCGATTCCCGCGAATGTGATGCGAATTGTCACGTGAACAAGCAAATCCACAAAGATAGAATAATAAAAATAATAATACGCATACAACGATAACAACGATAGCAAAAAACAGTTTTGTAAAAATTATTTCACACTCCACATTTAAATAGGAAAAATATCGAAACTCTTTGGTCCTTTTTTTTGGAGAAATGCTAATGGTCTTGTCCACTTCAATGATGTATGCTAAGCTATGCTAAAAGTGGTACCGCCAGAACCGGAGATCGGCTGAATGGATTCAAAAACGTTAAAACTCAACAGATTAACTCTGGGGGAGTTGTAAAATGAGCCTATTTCCAAAAAAAGTGGAGTATCCCTTTAACGTTGGGTGACTGTCTATGGGTGATTCAGATTTGTCTTCTTGGCACAGCTACTAGAAGATTTACAACTGTCAGTCAGGTTACTCACGTGACATCTACGTCATCAAGCTCAGTTTGAGCCTGTGCAGAACGCTTGGCTATCAGGAAGTGAGTGCCCATGTTTGGCTTCAACTCTCTCCGTTGAAATCAACGGGGTCGCTGTGTCCATTTCTTTTACTGTCTATGAATCTCTATTGTAAAAAGTGCTATATAATAAATGTGACTAAGTGAGAATTGTGACGAAGGCACTTGATCACGTATTGTTATTTTACAGTTGGATTGTATCACTTTGTTAGGTTACATATTCATGGTTTGTGATTTAATTTGTTGTTGGCGTTGTATTTTACAGCATTTGTTAAATTTTCTGACCATGAGAATTGCATTAATTGTGTTTTATTTCACCTATAGAAGCACATAACGATTCAGAGAGGATCAGCGCTACCACCTTTGGAGCAATGCACAACATGCTGCAGAAATTTTCACTGCCCTTTTTATAATAGCAGTTAAACCGACGAGACGGAACAAATTGAATCAAAGCGGCACCAACTCTTTGCTGGACTAGAACCAGAGAACCGTTCTTTTACCACGTCATGCTTACGTTAGGGGCGGGGTGACCAACAACACGAGGGGAAAGGTTGTGAACCAGTTCTTTTTTGGTGGAAAAGAGGTAAAGAGGAAAAGAGGAGTTTCATGCGAGCCGTGCCCCGTTCCGAACTAAACTGCCAGTTATAACGGGAGGGTTTGCAAGAGTGCCGTGCTCGTCATTGTAATGGGAGTGCTTTTTGCTTACTTTCTGTTTAATAAAGCATTGACAATTTTAATTTTAAGAGGACCATCGGCCAATTGTAGTCCCACTCCGATCAGTGGGCTCTACCACACGAGGAGCTGCTAACGGAAATGTGAAAGTGTCCGTTAGAAAAAAGACCTTTGGTCAGTCGGCTTTTACTGTCCAGGGTGCTAAGCTCTGGAACTCCTTGCCCACTGAGTTGAAGCAGGACTTAAATCTGGGTGCTTTTAAAAATTAACTAAAGCGTATTTTAAAAAGAGATCAATTATGCAATCACTGATGGTTTGCGCTCACATGCACATTTTTTATTTGTTTGTTTATTTTTTATGCAATGTTAGATTTAAGCAGTGATCATGTAAATGTATTCTTTTTGTACTGTAATTATGTATGTACTGTTATGTGAAAAGCCCATCTGGGGACGGACATTGCAAATTAGCCTTGGCTATAAATGTTGTAGTGTGGTGCATGTTAATTGTTCCCACTTGTCCCCATCAAATAAAGAATAAATAAAATAAAATTAATTACACATTGCAGAGAGATGCCCTGATCAGCTCTAAAGTCACCCGAATCAGCTGTTAAAAACAAACTCACCATCACCAATGATTTTCTCCGATTTAGATGATCATCACATTACGTTTCTCCGATCATCACATTACATTTAAAATTCTCAGTGTTAAGCGCGATGATATCGTAACATAGGCTATTACAGTGGAGTAGGCTGCATCTTTGGCAAAATTACATTTCTTTAATAGCATATGCCAGGGGTCGGCAACCTATGGCACATGGAGGACTATAATTGCTGGCAAGTGAGCAAAAGTGAGAGATGTGTAAGCTATGTATTTAATTCCGATAGCTTAAAGTAGGCTACATCACACATACATCAACATTTGAGGTAATCATTCGTCATATAGTAACACAGCTTGTTTTAAAGGCCATGTTGCAGGTTAACCACCACTGTCGATTAATGGGTACATAAATCACTCAAGATATGTATATCATTTTTAAAATGTCTTAAAAATGGTCTTAAAGACCAGTTTTTTATGTTTTTGGTAGTAACGTTTTTTTTTTTACGCAATTCGGTGATGACGTCACGTTGGGGAGAAGTGGAGGAAAGGCAGCCTCAACCTAGTATTAGAACTATGGCGACTGACTGGGATGAGGAAGAGGTGATTTTTCAATTACGCAAGTGAAAATCCGCAGCTCTGAATGCACGAGCTGCGTTGCGCGCACACAAAAGTTGCCTAACAGCTTTACAGCTTGTTTCGCTACTTGTTGCGCTTAGCAAGTTAATGGTACATTTCGGAGATATCAAGTAGCTAGCTATATAGCCTAAAGTCCCATTAAACATTCCACACACATCATAATGACCATGATGAATGTTATTTTTTATTAATCGACCCACGGATTATCCAAAGCGTCCGCGGTATACAACTATAAGTCACACTGTCTCATATTTGCGCAACCTTTGAGTTCAAATTATTTTTAAAAAGTGCACATGTTTTGCATGACGCAGGCCATAAAATGAATGCCGATGCCGATGCACGGCCCTCGAATGCCCCACCACAGCGCCGGCCCTGCACACGCTTATGGCAAGCCCTTTTAACATTTAAAAGCTTAGCTTGACTATCCGGAATTAACCTTGTAGATATCAACAATGTCTTTTTGACTAGTCGTAATTACATTTTGGATAGTTGGAATTGTCATTTAAGATATCTGTAACATAATTGTGACTAGTCGAAACGACAGATAGAGACATCTGTAATTCAGTTTTGACTAAGCAAAACTGAATTACAGATATCTGCAATGACGTCATTGAAAACGACATTAAACTCGTCACACATTTTAAATGACAATTGCAGATATCTGTAATTCAGTTTTGACTAGGCAGAATGAAAGTTAAAGATATCTCAAATGTCATTACAACTAGTGCTAATTATTGTGCATGACGTTGCTCTATTTTAGATATCCATAAATATGTAATTTCCCCTCCCCGCCATAATCAAAAAAGAAGTGAGTTCATTTCCTTATTTCTATGAATGGAAGAAGAAAGAAGCAGTCATGGCGTTGGCTGTAATTGAACAAAACACCAGAAAATGTTTCCATGTTTCCAGCATGACACAAATTGTATTCATTAGCATTAGCCTGGGGGTCTCTCAAAAATATTGGCAACATGCAATGTTTGCCATGCATTTCTGTTTATGATCCTGCTTAAATCTTACGTCAACAATAACCTACGGTAATTTTATGCGTGAGAGAGATTAACACTAATTCACTTTAATAAAGACGCTTACATGCATGCAATTCTTGCCATGGAAGTGTAATAACATTAACTTATAATCTTTGTTCAGATTAGTTTTTTTTCCACAGTAAAAAGCCATGATAGCCTGTAGGTATTGATTTCAGGTTGAAACAGTAGCTAACAGCATTAAAAAGATGATTAAAAACTCATTCGCTCTCTGGTTGCTCCCACATGCTAATCAGTGCTAATTAAAAGTTAACAGTTAACAGGTGCTATGTGATTTGATGATTTGAACAACACGCTCTGCTCCCGCCTAAAGTGGGATGCAGGCCTAATTTGCATACAGATATCTGCAACGTCATGTTGCCTAGTCATAACTCTAATTCAAGATATCTTTAACTTCATTTTGACTAGGCATAATGAAAATTACAGATCTCAAATTTCAGATATCTCTAATCAAAATTCATTTCAAGATAACTATAAATTGATAATAGATATCTACAATTAAAGGTGCAATGTGTAAAAAATTTGAGTATCTTTTAACAGAAATGCAATATAACATCCATAACTATGTTTTCAGTGGTGTATAAAGAACTTACTTAATAAACCGTAATGTTTTTATTACCTTAGAATGAGACATTTATATCTACATAACCGCGGGCACCCCCTTCTATGAAGGTCGACATATTGTGACGTCATGTTTCTACCGTAGCCGAACGCGAACACACAGCGCTACAGAGCGCGTTTCGTCACTACCTTGAAAGAGAAGCAGCAGAAAGCTAGAAGCTAGCCATAAACACCGGGAGTAGTGACTTTTCCCTTGTCAGTGGTGTAAAATATGTAGTTGGATTGTTTCATGTAACTTAGTTCTTCTCCCTCGCTGTGTTATGGCTTTGCTATGTGGGGATAAATGTGCTGGTTACGTTCGTGAGACAGCTGATTAGCACTCTTGTCATTGACCGTAAAACAGTAACGTTACAGGAATCACCAACCCGTCAATCGCGGTCGACAAGTCGATCTTGGAAGCATTTTAAGTCGATCGAGAAGAGTTTTCAAAATCAGAGAAAAAAAGCCTATTGTGTGTAGTAAATGGTGTCTAGGGGATGCGGAGGCGCGCGCGCTGTTACAATCATGCCATTTTTGCCGCGCGCACCTTTGGGCTCATGCGGACGCGTCGAGTTTAAACAAAGCTTTACGCTTTAACCAGCTCAGCCACAGTAACAGCTCATATTTAGCCAGCTAAACTTTTACTACCCTGTTAGAAAAAGTATATAGTTGCATATAGTTTCATGTGTTTCTTCTCCCTCGCTGTATTATCGGTTTGCTATGTGGGGGGAAATGTGCTGGTTACGTTTGTGAGACAATCAGCTGATTACTATTATTATATATTATATTATTATTATATATTATATATATTAAGACCCTTGATCCTCACCTGACTATGGCTTTGTAAACTTTATCCATGGTGTGGTTTATAATGGACTGTGGTACAGAAACAGTGGCAATGTTGCACACTCTTGGCTTACTCTGGCTATTCTCTGCTGTCTCAGACGACGATATGTTTGTCCCATGTTAGACACGGTAGCTTCTTCGAAAGGGAGGGGTAAGCAGTGGGCTGAGCCCTCAGTGCAACTCGCAGCTGAACCGCTAGATGTCGCTAAAAATCACACACTGCACCTTTAAATTATGACTATCCCTAACTCCAGTTTAAGATATCTACAATGCCATTTTGACTAGTCATAATTCCAGTTACAGATATCTACTAAAGTTAATTTAAGATATCTGAAAAGGAACATGTAGATATCTTGAATTGAGGTGAATTAAAGATATCTTGAACTGGAGTTATGACCAGGGGCGGATCTAGAAAAACATTTAAGGGGTGGCGAGAGGGAGGCAGTAATTTTTGAGGGGTGGCAACATATGACAGACGTATATACTGAATTTAATCATAGTTATCACTATTTGATGAGAAATGGTATGTACACACTACAAAAGGGCACAGGCTGCCATTTACAAACTCATACAGACAAACTTAATCTCATGGAATCATGTCTTGCATTTGAGGTTTCATGTGAAACGGTTCATATTATGAATAAGCAGGGGTTAAATTGGGAATTATTATGTGGGGGTGCTCTCCCTAGGGGGGTCCGGGGGTATGCCCCCCTGGGATTTTTTTTGAAAAATAAACCATTAAATGGCACTTTCTGGAGAGTTTTGTGCAAAGAAATGGAGAAATTGAGTATTACATGATATGTGAAAAACTGCAAGGTTAAAAGCATATACTTTGTATTGTTGTAGTATCAACAGGTATTAGGACATTTAGCATTTACAGTACATTACTGTTAATCATCACTTGATTACACATTGTATTACCCTGTTATGATATAGTGGCCCATACAATGTGCCAAACATAATGTGCCACATGAAGAGACAGTGCAGCATATGACAGTAGCAACAGCTGAGAAGATTTGGGTCTGTGGTGACCAGGTCCACCTCACACACACTTCCTCTCCCATTCTCTCTCTTTACAACTACAACACACACACACAGCCTACTCTGCGTCATTTCACATCAAGGTATGCACAAGTCACAAAAATTAAGATCAATCTATCCTTGTGGAAAGGTTGCTTGGTAGCTAAAAGTAGGTCTATCAAGTCTTATATATTTCTGTAATTCACACAGATCAAATACAAATATACTGACTGAATAGATTGCTAGTTTATTTTGAGTAGCCAGCTAAGTTAGCAGTTCTCTTGGCAGTTTGCTAATAATCCGGTGTCTGAAGTAAAATTCTCAAAACATCTCCTGAGATAAATCACATGGTCAACCTAGTCTTGGTTATTTAATTTAATCTTATTTACCTTACCTTGTCATTCAAGGCCAGGGCACTTTTTGTACATTTCTGGAACTTTTGCGCGATTCCACATCCCGCGCAAGGGATCTCCCAGGAACATTCATTACATATTGCTGCGTACATTTATCCGTGTCACCTAGATTCAATTCAATTCAATTCAAATTTATTTGTATAGCGCTTTTCACAATACATATTGTTTCAAAGCAGCTTTACAGAAAGTGCATTTCAGAAATGTACGTAAAAAATACAGTTAGTTAATCATCATGTATTAATTTAGGGCATAACATATCCCTGGCGTTGAGTCGTCTCTTCACAGGCGTCGAGTCGTCTGCGCGAGCGGTGCGCGATCGACAACGAGATTAAGCCCCGGCCCAATTTAACCACTGGGAATAAGTGACCATACAATGTCATCTCACGTAATAGGAGATAGAAGTATGATATAAATAAGGGGCATTATCACAGGAAAGACATTAAGGCAAGACACAGGTGATGAGTGGCAGATGTGTGAGAGGGGAAGCAAACAGTTTTTTAAAACAAATCATTCTCTTGCCGCTCTGACGTCATCTCGTGCTGCATTCACTGCAGTCGGACATTGGAGATTCGCGCTCGTAAATTGTCAAATTGGCCACAACTTTTAATTTGTTGCTGCCAGCTGGGGTGGCAGCAGGGGTGGCAAGGCTTTCTTTTAGGATGGCATTTGCCACCCTATGCCACCCCGGTAGATCCGCCCCTGGTTATGACTAGTCAGAATCAAGTTGTAGATATCTCAAACTGGCATTACAGATATCTACAATTCAGTTGCAGATATCTGTAATTCACATAGTGGGTATCTTCAACTGAATTGTAGATATCTGTAATGATAAACCCCATACAAATGAATGGCAAAAGTGACGTAATTTGTCCTAGGAAGAATGTCTTTGTGGATATCTGAAATTACAATTATGGATAGGAAGAGTGTAGTTGCGGATATCTGAAATGTTCTTTTTTACTAGGCAAAACTGAATTACAGATATCTGCAACACATATCCAGTCTAGCTGTTAAATGTTAAAATGGCTTGCCATACACGCTGCACGTGAGTTAACCACACATGACGCGGTATAGAGGGTTTGCATTGACGTCACTTTCCCGCAGGAACAGCCGGACTGAGTGTCAGAAGAGCTGAGTGTGACTGGAGTTAACAGGGACACTGAGAAAACACCAGTAAAACAAATGAGTTTCACAAATCAGTTTAAACTAAAGCTTGGACTCGATATACTGTTCCTTATAACTTACCAAAGATCCAGTGATCATGGATATTGACATGCAGCAGGAATCGTGTTTCTGACATTTATACGAGCCTGATTTCCACACCGGGGAAATACATAAAGCAGATTTGTCTGTGAACGCTTTATATAAGATATGTATAAGATATGTAGGTCTAAATCCAGGTGATCACTTATATCAATATACAGTATATATATATCATCATATCGTCCAGCCCTAAAACATGTATAGTTTTTGTCAGTGTTTATTTAAAAACATCAAATTAGGAAGAACATAACAATGGTAAATATTTAATTGATGAGTTGTCAACACATATAACAATACAATATATAGGGTAGGATTTTACCCAAAAATTCAACAAATTGAGACACAATATGTAATTATTGCCCCTCCCTCTCTCTCTCTCTCTCTCTCCCATACTGAGAATGAATGATAAACAGGTGGTAATTGCTGTGTTAGCTGTTTAAGCGTGGGGGAAAACTGTTTTTGTGTCTAGATGTTCTAGTGCACAGTGATCTGTAACGTCAGCAGAAGTGAGACAGGTCGTGTCCGGGGAGAGATGGTCTGTGATGATGTTCCTGCCCGTTTCCATTTATTTCTCCGCATTGGCAGTTCATGATGGAGAGTGGGAATAATGCTGGGCTGTTTCTCCTGAAGTCCACAATCATCTCCACTGTTTTGAGCGTGTTCAGCTCCAGGTTGTGATGAACCAGACAGCAGCTGCTCTTTAACCTCCAGTCTGTCAGCAGCTCTTCAGCATCCTGGATGAGGCGATGACTGTGGTGTCGTCTGTAAACTTCAGGAGCTTGACAGAGGGTGTTTAGAGGTGCAGTTGTTGGTGTACAGTGAGAAGAGCAGTGAGGAGAGCACACAACCCTGAGGAGCACCAGTGCTGATGGTGAAGGTCCTAGATGTGAGTTTCCCAGCCTCACTCGCTGCTGTCTGTCTGTCTGAAGCTGGAGATCCACTGACAGATGAAGCTGGTACAGAGAGCTGGCTCAGTTTATTCAGGAGGATATACGGGATGATGGAGTTGAAAGCGGAGATGAAGTCCACAAATAAGATCCTGTGTGAGTCCCAGGTCTGTGGAGATGTTGCAGGATATAATACAGTCCCATGATTCATCCTGTTCCACCTTTAATTAAAACAAAACCATCATTTGGATGAATAATAAACAAACAATAATCATTCAATATCACATTTCTAATACGCATGAATCTCTTCCACCAGTATGAATCACATTAACACATTAATCACACATTTATTTCTCCTCATAGGCAGTAGTGAGACTCTTCTGTGGATCACCTGATGGTTTCTGCTCCTCTCATGATGATTTCTCACTACGATATAACACATCCATCAGAGTTTACTGATCGACCTTTAACTACTCTGTAAAGTGGAACAAAAGAGAAAACAATCAGTGTTCAGTGGAACAAATTACAACTAATTAAACTAAACAACTAATCTTATTGATAATTTCCTTTCACGAATGTTTGAAAGGTTTGTTGACATATCAGAGGTAAATGAAGATCTCTTTAATATCTCACAGTGATGTTTCCTCACCTCAGGACACAGTTCGAGTCTCGTATCACGTCTCTGAGCCGCTGCTTTGAGTCTCCTATCTTATTGAGTCTCAGATCAAGCTCTTTTAAAAACTGCAGTGCTTTTGAGTTAGTCAAAGACTGAGTTAAAGAAGAAACATCTGTAATGGCACAGTTGAATAGTCTAGAAAGACACAAACAGAGGAAGAGAGATTATCTTACAAACAAATCATGAAAGTGAAGCATTTTACACAAATATAATGTGAACTCAGACTCATTGTGTGATATTGAGAATAAAGTGTTTTAGTTAAAAAAAACAAAAACAAAGTGCACTGCTATAAACAATGACACATAAGCCCTGCTGTCTTCATATAAATAAACTTCAGTCACACTGTAATTGCTGTACAGTATAATGATACTAACTGTAGTTTCTCCAGCTTGAATTGTGTGTTCATCAGTAGATCACTGAGGTTTTTCACTCCTGTGTCTCCTAGTTTATTCCAGCTCAGGTTCAGCTCTCTCAGTGACGGGTTTGATTTCAGAGCTGAAGTCAGGATGAGACTCTGTTTCTCTGTAATTCTGCATCCATACAGACTGAAGACAGAGAAATAACAATAGTTCACATCTATGATGATCATCTTATTTAAGAGCTACAGCAGCATTTAGTTTCCAATAGTCTGTTTTAAAACCCAGTCACACTAGTTCTGTGTGCTGGAAGACACTGTTTCTTCTTTCTTTTTCAGCCATTTATTTGACGTCTCTATTCTTTATTCTCTGTTGAAAAGGCAGATTTCTGCATGTACGGTAGACTGAGTACAGTTGAGACACTTTTTGCATTTTGATTTTTCACACAAAAATAGATACTGAAAAGAAGTGAATCTCCACATGACATTTCATTAGCGTGTCAAGTCATCCTCATTTATATAGCGCTTTTAACAATGTAGATTGTTTCAAAACAGCTTTACAGGGATAAACATATAATTTAAGGTAACAGAGAGGCTAGTTGGCACTTCAGCACTGCATTGTCATCGGGTCCAGGCGAAGGTCCTTCGTCAGATCTAGAAACGGCCTGGATCCGGCAGGCTGCGGGAAAACCTCGGGATAAACAAAGACACTAAAATTAGCGTAGATGCCATTCTTCTTATGATGTAACGAGTACATCAGGATTTAAGGGAAGTGTTCCCAGTTCCGGCTGACCTAATCTAAGCAGCCTAATATTGAATTATAGAAGTCTATAGTGTGTTATGTGAATGCTAGGTCAAAGAGATGTGTTTTTAGTCTAGCTTTGAACTGACAGACAGTGTCTGCTTCCCGGACAATGTTAGGAAGATTGTTCCAAAGTTTTGGTGCAAAATAGGAAAAGGATCTACCGCCAGCAGTTGATTTAGATATTCTAGGTATTATCAACTGGCCAGAACTTTGAGATCGCAATAGACGTGAAGGACTATAATGTGTTAAGAGCTCGCTCAAGTACTGGGGAGCTAAACCATTTCGTGCTTTGTAAGTAATCAGCAATATTTTAAAATTTATACGATGTTTAATAGGGAGCCAATGCAGTGTTGACAGAACCGGGCTAATATGGTCATACTTCCTGGTTCTGGTAAGAACTCTAGCGGCTGCGTTTTGAACTAGCTGTAGTTTGTTTATTAAGCGTGCAGGGCAACCACCTAGCAGAGCATTACAATAATCTAGCCTTGATGTCATGAACGCATGAACTAGTTGTTCCGCATTTGTCAATGAGAGCATATGACGTAATTTAGATATATTTTTAAGATGGAAAAATGCGGTTTTACAGACACTAGACACGTGACTTTCAAATGAAAGATTGGTATCAAAGAGCACACCCAGGTTCCTAACCGACGAAGAAGACTTAACAGAGCAGCCATCAAGTTAGACGGTATTCTAGGTTATTACGTGTGGAAGTTTTTTGTCCAATAATTAGAATCTCTGTTTTTTCACAATTTAGTAGTACTAAATTACTAGTCATCCAATTTTTTATATCAACTATGCATTCCGATAATTTTGTGAATTGGTGAGTTTCGTCAGGGCGTGAAGAAATATAGAGCTGAGTATCATCAGCATAACAGTGAAAGCTAATTCCATGTTTCCTAATGATATCTCCTAAAGGTAGCATGTACAGAGTGAAAAGCAGCGGTCCGAGAACTGAGCCTTGTGGTACGCCATACTGAACTTGTGATCGATAAGACATCTCTTCATTTTCTGCTACAAACTGATAGCGGTCAGATAAATATGATTTAAACCATGCTAATGCAATTCCACTTATGCCAACATAGTTTGCATAGCTTGTAGACTAAGATATTATCAATCAATAATACCCATAAGTAGTCTATATTTTCCATAATTAGCTTATAAAAATAAGGTGCTTTTTGTCTCAACTGTACCCAGGCCCGGAGTGGGTAATCGGGAGAATTCCTGGTGGGCCGCTTCACTTTTGGGCCGGTCAAGGATTATTTTTTTATTTTTTTTACATTTGTCACGTTAGTCTATCTTTTCTTAAATTAGGCTACACACGTTCCACATTCTGACACCGCAGCCTATGCAAAGGTTGCACCATGTGACGGAGTTCTCCCCTCCCTCCCAAATAGAGCCCGTCATTTCCAAAACGTTTTCTCAGGTAGCTAACGTTACTGATAGCTGGGCCGGCCCTGCCGTAACGGTACGCGTCAGGGAGGATGGATGGAGGAAGAGGCCAGGAGGAGCTGAAAAAGCCAGGTTGAAAAAAAGAAAGGCATTGGAGGAGGATGCGGCCAAATGTGCCAAGCTTACAGATTTATTTTCAAGAGGACAAACACAAGTGGCAACAGGTAAATAGAGATAGGCCTAGTAATGATTAGCATTAGCAACGCTGCAACGTAATTATTCGGCTAATACCGTTGTAGCATTGTCAACCTATTCACAAGCAAAATATTACATTTAATTAAAATATTAGCGTTTTTGTATCACCCAATAAATGGCGATTCATAGACTTTGCAAATATTATGCACATATTGATAACAAAACTCAAGCTTGATCTGTGTATGCAGTAAAATGACCTCTTAATTATTTTTTGTAGCTTCTGAGCAGCAGATAAGCCAGTCCCCCGCTGAAAATGAGGAGGCCATGACTACAGGGACAGGTAGAGAGGATACCAGAGTAAACCATATGAATTAAAGTTAATGTAAGAAAGAGCATTATGCTTTTGTTAATTTATCAACCTATCCTTGTGGAATAGTGGAATATATTTTGTTAACTTCTCAGCTTAAGTGAATTATTATTTAATCTTTACATTATTTGTTGAATCATGGTATTAATAAAAACTACACAACTACACAAAAGCTCCATCATCCAAGATGGCGCCGCAGACGGCTGCCTCTGTGTGGGGCTCTCCAGCTATTGTGTTGTTTTTGTTTGTTTGTTCTGCATTTAGTCATTCTTTTCCTATCAGTTTCACCAAAGACGAACTACTGGACATTAGGAAACACACACCAGATAACTTTTCTACAGTTTTTGATTATTCGGACGTCTTGCAGGACATTCTCGTCGGAGGGGCAGCGTTGTTGTTCAAATGCGCGGTCAGACGCAAACGCGGGAAGCGAGCCGGCGCGCTGGTTAAACTCCGCGAGCGCAGCCTGCGCACTGCACTCCCCAGTATTCATCTCGCGAATCTCCGATCCCTTCCTAACAAAACGGACGAACTTCTTCTCCTCACCCGCACTAACAAGGATTTTTTAAACTCTGCTGCTCTGTGCTTCACTGAAACCTGGCTGAGTGAAGCCATACCTGACAACGCAATACATCTGCCGGGCTTCCAGCTGTTCCGAGCGGATCGCATCGTGGAGCTAACGGGGAAAACAAGAGGTGGTGGATTGTGTTTCTACATTAACGAAAGTTGGTGTTCAGATGTAACAACACTGAAGAAGATGTGCTCTCCTAATTTAGAGGCACATTTCATGAACTGTAAACCTTTCTACTCGCCTCTGGAGTTTTCCTCTTTCATTCTCGTGAATGTTTACATCCCTCCAGACACGTGCGTGTGCGCGGCGCTACAACAGCTGGCTGAACAAATAGCTGAAACAGAACAAAGGTATCCTGACTCTATTTTAATCATTCTTGGGGATTTTAACAAAGCAAATCTTTCCCGTGAACTACCTAAATACAGACAGCACGTTACATGTCCCACCAGAGACAGTAATATACTGGACCACTGTTACACCACAATAAAAGATGCGTATCACTCCGTTTCACGAGCAGCTTTGGGGCTCTCTGATCACTGTTTGGTTCATCTCATACCGACCTACAGGCAGAAACTGAAATCAGCTAAACCTGTAATAAGGACTGTAAAAAGATGGACTAATGAAGCAGAGAAGAATCTAAAGGCCTGCTTTGATTGCACTGATTGGACTGTTTTTGAAGCTGCTACCAACGATCTGGATGAGCTCACAGATACTGTAACATCATATATAAGTTTCTGTGAGGATACATGCATTCCTACCAGGACATTCTTATCATTTACTAATGATAAACCATGGTTTACTGGGAAACTCAAACACCTTCGTCATGCCAAAGAGGATGCCTACAGAAGTGGGGATAAAATCTTGTATAACCAGGCCAGAAACAGACTGACAAAGGAGATCAGAGTTGCTAAAAGAAGCTACTCTGATAAACTGAAAAAACAGTTTTCATCCAACGACCCATCATCAGTCTGGAATGGCCTGAGGAACATCACCAACTACAAGTCACCATCCCCCCGATCTGTGGACAATCAACACCTGGCTGATGATTTAAACTCATTTTATTGCAGGTTTGAAAAGCCCTCATTCACACCACACACAGGCTCTGACCTGCACTTCACACATTCACCATCACCTCCTGCACTCCCATTACTCCCCCCTCCTGCCATCCAACCTGAGCTTACAGTCTGTGTGGAGGACGTGAGCCAAGTCTTCAAAAAACAGAAGACTAGGAAAGCCTCAGGCCCAGACGGCATCTCATCTGCTTGTTTAAAAGCCTGCGCTGACCAACTGGCCCCGGTCTTCACGCAGATCTTCAATAGATCATTGGAGCAGTGTGAAGTTCCCTGCTGCTTCAAACGCTCCACTATCATTCCTGTCCCCAAAAAAACCAAAATCACTGGACTTAATGACTACAGACCTGTCGCTCTCACGTCTGTGGTCATGAAGTCGTTTGAAAGACTGGTGTTGGCCCACCTGAAGGACATCACTGGACCCCTGCTGGATCCCTTTCAGTTTGCTTACAGAGCAAACAGGTCTGTGGATGATGCAGTCAACATGGGACTGCATTATATCCTGCAACATCTCGACAGACCAGTCATAAGTATGCAAGGATCCTCTTGGTGGACTTCAGTTCGGCCTTCAATACCATCATGCCTGGTCTTCTCACAGCCAAACTGACCCAGCTCTCCATACCATCCTCGATCTGTCAGTGGATCACCAGCTTCCTGACGGACCGGTAGCAGCGAGTGAGACTGGGGAAAATCACATCCAGGACTCTCACCACCAGCACTGGCGCCCCTCAAGGGTGCGTTCTCTCCCCACTGCTCTTCTCCCTGTACACTAATGACTGCAGTTCTAAAGACCCCACTGTCAAGCTCCTGAAATTTGCCGACGACACCACTGTCATCGGTCTCATTCGAAACGGTGACGAGTCTGCTTACAGACTGGAGGTTGAACAGCTGGCTGTCTGGTGCAGTTATAACAACCTTGAGCTGAACACGCTCAAAACAGTGGAGATGATCGTGGACTTCAGGAGGAACAGCCCAGCACTCCCCCCACTCACCATCATGAACAGCACTGTGGAAGCAGTAGAGTCATTCAAATTCCTGGGCACTTCCATCTCTCAGGACCTGAAGTGGGACAATCACATTGACTCCATTGTGAAAAAGGCCCAGCAGAGACTGTACTTCCTTCGCCAGCTGAGGAAGTTCAACTTGCCACAGGAGCTGCTGATTCAGTTCTACTCAGCCGTCATTGAGTCTGTCTTATGCACTTCCATCACTGTCTGGTTTGGTTCAGCTACCAAATCAGACATCAGGAGACTACAACGGACAGTCCGGACTGCGGAGAGGATTATTGGTGCCCCCCTGCCTAGGGCTGGGGCGGTATGGTTTTTTTCTAACCGCGGTTGAAAAGCAAGATTTTCCCGCGGTATGGCGGTAAACCGCTTTAAATAGCCAGCCACCCCCCACCCCCACCACACACACACACACACACACAGACTTTCGCGCACGCAGCAGAAGTCGTTTTTGCTAGACAGACTTTGTTAAATATTGTGACCTACATCCGAAAAAAAACAAGCACAATTTGAAATAGTCAAATTTTCATCAAGTAGTAATTTGGCATGAACCAATCACTGAATAGATTTCCTTATTTAAGAATATTCTCAGATACATTCGCATTGAATTCATCATTTTCAGGAGAATACATTATGTTCACATTGGAAATGAAAGAACACCTATTGCAACATGTCTTAAATTACAAATATTATACTCCATATTTATGTTTACATAATATAGTTTTATTTTTTATTTAATCTATGTCGATTATATGAAGAGTGAACAGCATGAGTAAGATAGGATCATAAGATGGGTCAGACATGATTTTGACCACTTTATTAAGTTTTGTTTTGTAGAAAGCCTTTCTTTAAATTAAATTTCGTTTTGTATAAATTGTACCTTAATTTTAATCACCGTTTCATTAACTAATTGCCTGGAATTTAGAAATAAGGAACAAATAGCAGACATATAATCAGGAGGACGTGGAAGCGCGGGTGCGATCTCTTGCGCGTGAACTGGAGCTCGTCTCATAAATGAACCGAAACTCGGCGTAGGCTGGGCCTAAATGTCTACTTTTAAACAAAATTCAAAACGAAATGATAACATTTTAGTCTACAGTAGCCTAGTCAGGTAGGGTCAGGTTTGCCGATGTGCGTTATAGGCTATTTACTTATTCATATTTATCCCTGGGGGCCGATCGGAGACAGAGTTCACTGATAGTCTGGGGATAGGCTACAACATAGCCAATATACTAGGGACTTTAGCCTTTAAATATCTTTGCTGCATTGGATCAGTGTTCTTTCTAGAACAGCCAAGAGCTTTCTAGCCTCGCGACAGCATTGCTCATAGTCAGGGGCGGTTCTAGGGTGAGTGGATATCCGGGGCTTAGCCCAGAGAAATCCATGTGTGTGTCAGGATACAAGGAATAAACTTTAAATAAAATGTTTAATATTTGTTTTTTTGTTTTTCTTTAATTGTTTTTTTGTTTTTTAACAAGGTAAATCTTTCTGGCTTACTAAAATTAAAAGTCACAATGTCACACAGAGTTAAACTGAAACATCAATCCACCCTCATCAACAAAAATGCAATAATGCATTCCAAAGTAAGAATACCAAACATTCCAAGATGCTATTTACAAACAAAGGGAACAGAACAGGTCAAGTTCAACATCAGGTCAAGTGCAATTCAATAGCAATTGATAGGAATTACACAGCACTTACAATTTGCATAAATAATCGTATGAGGCTAATGTGTCAAATATCAAATTTGGAATACAGAAATATGAAATATTGAAAAAATTAGAATGGTACTTTGCCACTAGATGGCGGCAAGCCACTGCCTTAATTAGTGAGTCGGTTTATTCAATCGATTCGTTCAAAACAGATGATTCATTTAGAAAAAAAAGTAAGAAATGTTTTTTGAATAGCGGGGTCAGTGAATCGTTTACAAGCAAATTCATTCAGTAAACACCGTGATGCTTTGTTTGAAACCATTTTCGTTAGCGAAATATTTTCTTTACTTTTATTATCTTTTTTAATTGTTGCCCTAACACAGACAGGCCATGCTAGCCAAACATATAACGCTCTAATTGTGTGTGTGTGTGTGTGTGTGTGTGTGTGTGTGTGTGTGTGCGCGCGCGCGCGTGTGTCCTATAGACTGTGCTACGCAACCATTAACTGTTAGACGATCAAAATGTAAATCAGACACAATTTAAAACCGAATAAGAAATATAATAGTATGATTAAAAGTTACAGATACCAGCTGAAGCTGTTGTATCTTGTTTTAGTGCTGGCTGGGGGTGTTTTACTTCCTTTTTTTTTGAAGAATTTTGATATACCCATTTTACTAACTTACACGTCAACAAACCGCCTGGCTCCAAAATATCTAATTTCATTGGCTGGATGATCGTAAAGACGCTGAACTTCTCATCGATGGTTGGCCAGTTTACATGTCAGTCAGAAGCACTAGCCTGAGTGGGCGGTTCTTGTCGGTTAATGACAACGCGTATATTGACGGACACTGTAGATGTGAGAGTCGAGAGATATACATTTAATTAATTAAATTCTAATAAAAAATATTTTAATGCGCATAAAAACTCAGTGATGGTGCGTACAATGCATGGTAATAAAAACATTCGGGGCTTTACTGAAAACATTCGGGGCTCCAGCCCCCTTAGCCCACCCCTAGCGCCGCCCCTGCTCATAGTAGACCTTAAAACAGTCAGCGCCGCGGATGCGGTTTCGAAAATTGATCAAAAAACGTTGGTGCGGGTGGATGGCGGACAGATGATGAGTTTTATGATGCGGCTGCGGATGAAATAATAATAGCCCATCCGCGCATCTCTAATACGAATGGAATGTTATTATGCGTCATGGAACATTACGCTCCTCAACTCGCGAAAGGTCGGATTTGCTCCATCTTTTGATGATAAGTTTTGTTTAGAAAACCTTGAATCCATGTAAGCCACAATAACATTAGACATAATCAATGTCATTAGAATCAATGAATCCATGTCATTAGACACAACGTGCACACATGTGCAGGCCAAGTTTTTTTTTTTTTTTTTTTTTTTGCGGTGATGACGGTGACGAGTTCAGACCCGCGGTCGGAGTCACGTGACCGCGGTATTGCGGTAATGCGGTAACCGTCCCAGCCCTACCCCTGCCAACCCTCCAGGACCTTTACTCTTCCAGAGTGAGGAAGAGAGCAGGTAAAATCATCACAGACTCCACTCACCCTGGACACCTCCTGTTTGAACTGTTACCGTCAAGACGGCGACTCAGATCACTGGCCACAAGAACATCTCGGCACAGGAACAGTTTCTTCCCACAGGCCATTTCCCTCCTGAATAGTTAACACTCCTCCCAAGGCATATGCCTTAAGTGCAATACTCCCACTGTTTAGTGCAATACCCTACAACTCAGGTGATACTTATATGTAGATTTATTTATTTATAATATTCAAAACACTGTAAATATGTTCATAATCTGTAAATCTGAAAATGTCTATTCTGACAAAACCCAACTGTGATACTTTTATTCTCATATATTTATATTTTTATTTTTTATTCTTATAATTTGTAGTATTATGTTTCTTGTTGTATTTGTATTTGTATATGTCCACTGGAAGCTTCAGTACCAAAAACAAATTCCTTGTGTGTGCAAGCACACTTGGCAATAAAGCTCTTTCTGATTCTGATTCTGAGCTGAACGTTTGCTTTTATTCATCCAATTTCCACCACCATGGAAAAAGTGGGCTGGTCTTAGGCCTGAAACTCTCGGGCTGAAAAGTGGCCCGACTCCGGCCCTGCCTGTACCCATATGTGGTCCAGTTGAGACACACATTTTTAATGATGTAAAGGTAACTAAACGTTCATTGCAAATATAATAAATAAGGAAAATAACAATTGGGCAAATGTTTGTTTATTGATCCATTTAAATTCATAAATTTTATTTAAATTAGCACTGGTTAAATTTGATAAAACAGGAACAATATATTTAATATATTCATTAATAATACACAGTTTAAATTATATTTAATATATTCATTAATAATACACAGTTTAAATATCACAAATATTACATTTTATTTTCATTTGCGTCCTATGCTGGCTAATTACGACGTTTAACCTGTTATCATAACACTGAACAACTAAACAGCGTTTCGCAATATAACTCTATCACGGGTACAGATACACGTGTCTCAACTTACCCCGCTGGCCACCTCGCACATTTCTCTAGATTTTGCAATGACCTTGCATGACACAATATCATGAAATATGCCTGTTTTTAGGGCACAGAATAACGTTTGTGATGATACCAGTTACGTTTAACAGTCACATAAGGATAATAAGCTATTCATTGTGGAGTGTGGTTGCTGAAGTGAACGTCTTATCTTAGAAAAAAAACTTTTGCCGATATCTTTGGATCGGAGATGCGCCGTTGTTCATGATCAAAGAGGACACTAATACACATGTGCACAGCAAAAATCACAACTTGTGCTTGCTGCACATGCAAGTTATTTAAGGTGTCTCAACTGTACACAATCAGTACATTGTATCAAATGCTGGATATTTAAACAATTACTATCTAGATAAAAAAACACATTAAAATGTGACCAATAGGGAAACCCCAGAAAGTGCACTGCTATAAACAATGACACATAAGCCCTGCTGTCTTCAAATAAATAAACTTTAGTCACACTGTAATTGCTGTACAGTATAATGATACTAACTGTAGTTTCTCCAGCTTGAATTGTGGGTTCATCAGTAGATCACTGAGGTTTTTCACTCCTGAGTCTCCTAGATTATTCCCGCTCAGGTCCAGCTCTCTCAGTGACGGGTTTGATTTCAGAGCTGAAGTCAGGATGAGACTCTGTTTCTCTGTAATTCTGCATCCATACAGACTGAAGACAGAGAAATAACAATAGTTCACATCTATGATGATCATCTTATTGAAGAGCTACAGCAGCATTTAGTTTCCAATAGTCTGTTTTAAAACCCAGTCACACTAGTTCTGTGTGCTGGAAGACACCGTTTCTTCTCTTTCAGTTTCAGCCATTTATTTGACGTTTCTCTTCTTTATTCTCTGTTGAAAAGGCAGATTTTTGCGTGTACACAATGGAACATTGTATCAAATGCTGGAAATTAAACAATTACTATCTAGATAAAAAAACACATTAAAATGTGACCAATAGGGACAACACAGGAAGTGCACTGCTATAAACTATGAAATATAAGCCCTGCTCATTTTCTCTTTCTGTGTCTTTCTCTCTCTCTCTCTCTCTCTCTCTCTCTCTGCGCTAATGTAGATTAAGTGGAAAACTGCTTTATTGAAGACAGCAGGGCTTATGTTTCAGTTTTACACTTAAACTACGTACATTAGCAGAGAGATAGAGATAGAGAGAGAAAATGACTCAGATCTATGATGATCAACTAACTTGTTCAGCTTCATCCAGCAGACTTTTGCTGATAAATAAACCGGGATATCCAGGTGCAGAAACATGGAGAAAGACTACACATTGTTCATTTAAATATACTACCAACATTGTAAAAATACAAAGGTTGAAATCGATGATGTATTTATGTTTACACATTCATTTCAAATCATTTTTAAAGGGTCATGAAACCCCAAAACACATTTTTTAAGATGTGAACAGATACCGTATTTTCCGGACTATACGTCGCTCCGGAGTATATATCGCATCAGTCAAAAAATGCGTCATGAAGAGAAAAAAACATATACAAGTCGCATTTATTTAGAAATTTATTTCACAAAATCCAAGACCAAGAACAGAACTACATGAAGCCAGAGCTTTCCCTATCCAATCTTTTTTTTCCTCGTTCTAATTTTTTTTTCCGTAAACACGGCTTGTCACGTCAGTAGATACTGATCACAGATTTTTAAAATGCACTTGTTCAATTTTTACAAGTTACAGTATATGCTGCACCAAAATTTTACATTTTGTAAACTACAAAAATTAAAATGAAAGCAGTTATGAACAGTTCCGATTCCGATGTCACAAAAAACATTGTTCTAGCTCTACAGTAACTGAAATAATTATTGACCCATGATCAAACTGTCTGTCTGGAAATCAGCTAACATTACTATCATCAGCTAACATTACTACTAAACTAAAACAACTAAAAGCAAAGTAATATTATAAATAAATGAGCAATACTCACGTCAGTTTGTTGAGTTGACAGTGTTTATCCTGCAGTAGAGCAGCGATCTGATTCACTCGTTTGTCTCCTAGTTTATGTTCAGTCAGATTCAGCTCTCTCTGGAGTAACGGGTTTTTACCCACAACTCTATTCACATACTGACAGGCTTCCTCTGCAGCAGGACTCAAAAACCTGCAGAAGAGTCAATTCAGTTCTCAACTAAATGTCCATTGCATCACAAAATGATTGATATGATAAAAAACTTCATTATTGTTCTAAAGACAAGCTCTAGTTAGTTATCTAGATGTAACACTTCTTTGAACATTTAAATACACAAATAAATATATATTTAAAAGAAACTAGAGCGACACTCAGTCCTAAAGCAAACTCGTAAGAACAGAAACGTCTCACAGAGCAAAAGGGCAAAAGCTCACTAGATCATGATTTTCAGAATGAATACAGAGTGTGAAATTAAGTTCCCTTTCAGTCGAGATTGTCAGACGTAGTCGACGTCGACTGAATGGGGATCACGCTGGGGAGCCAATCCTGTTCGAGTACTATTGAACGAGCCAATGGAATTGGCATGCGTGACTTGCATCACACACTCCGCCCCCGGGCGCGGGTATAAATACAGATGTGGATGCACGCACTAGTTGCCTTTGGCTTCGGAGCCGATCGTGGATTGATGTCTCTGAAGAGTGCTGTTGTTTTCAACGAGCGAGTGTGTCGGTGTTCTTGCGGGAAGACCTCCCAGTGTTGGTGTTTCTACAGCGCGAGTGCAGCGGTGATCGCGAGCTTCTTAGCTCTCAACTGCTGTTTTAAAAGCATCAAATTTCTCTGTTTGTTTGTGTGTTGACGGCTGGTTAGAGGGCGAGAAGTGAGTGCTTCACTGTTTCAGTCAGCTGATTCAGTGTTGCCGTGGTCATTCCCTGTGTGCTCCGGCACTGGTGACGGTCCGTCCCATTTCCTAAAAGAGCAACACGGGTGTGAGTGTGTCTTTCTCAAGATGCCATTTCATCCGTGCGTTTCTGGGTGTGGTAAAGCTCTGTCCCCCTCTGACGGTTACGATAGCTCTATTGTTTGTTTGGGCTTACAGCACGCTGAGACAGCTTTTGTGGATGAGTCATGTTCCCATTGCGGTAATATGACCATCTTGGTGCTGATATCGAGACTCGCCTACGTCAAAAGTGCAGGTGCAGTCCCTGCCTCTGGGCCCCGCCCTGGCCCTTCTTCTCCATTACCTTCCCAGACAGGGGTGCCGTCCAAGCTGGGTGATCTGAGGACTAGTGCTGACGTTCTCGACTGAAAGGGAACGTCCTGGTTGCATATGCAACCCCCATTCCCTGAAGGAGGGCACAGAGAACGTAGTCCCCTTGCCACTACTGCTGGACCACCGCTTACTCCGGTTACGCTCGGCTCCTCAGCGAAAAAGTATTGCGTGCATCCACTTCCGTATTTATACCCGCGCCGCTGGGGCGTAGTATGTGATGTGAGTCACGTACGCCCATTCCATTGGCTCGTTCAATAGTACTTGTAGAGGATTGGCTCCCTAGCGTGATCCCCATTCAGTCGACTTCGACTACGTCCTCCATTCCTTTCTTCAGGGAACGGGGGTTGCATATGCAACCAAGACGATTAAGCAGGAGGAGTGAGAAACATCAGCGCAAAGAAAACTGGCTTGTGAAACTGTTTGTGAACATCTGGAGACTCATAGACCTGCTGTAGAGAGATGCAGTGAATCTGGGCTTGATGGAGAACTATTGTGTTCAGAAAACTATTTTACTGAAAAGGTTATCTAGAATTTTTGATGAGAAGTGTGCACAAAAACAAAATTGTGCATGTTAATAATCAAGATATACTCCAGAATAGCAGCACATATACTGACACACACATAATGTCTATTTGACCTTAAGCTCGTATCACAACTGACGGTTATCATCATCATGACAGAATCTGCAGTATCTGATCTGATCATGATCATTTTGATGCAACAAATTGTCCAGCTTATTGTATAACTAAAATCATGTATTTGTTATGAATATTTAGCCTAGATATAACTAATTTTGTATTATTTCATCCCGTCTCACCTCAGTGTCTTCAGTTGACAGTCTGGATCCTGTAGTAAATCATTGAGCTTCTTCACTCCTGATTGTCCAGGATCATTTCCTGTGAGATCCAGCTCTATCAGGTGTGAAGGGTTTGATCTCAGAGCTGAAGCCAGAGCTTTATAACCTTCTTCTGTCACACTGCAGTTAGAGAGTCTAGAACAGAGAGGAAAACATTCAGCTGATTAATCAGGTAAACCTGAACAATATAAATCTGAATGATCGCTCTTCCAGTCGCCTCTACAATAAGGAAGCCCCTCTTTCTGGTGGTCTACGGCACATTCAGTGGTGTTTCACTGGCGTATTGTATGGATAAATGCAGCGATTCCCCCTGGGTGCTTCAGCATAAAGAGCAGTTTCCCTATGTATGTTCTCTAGTTTCCAATATTTTTTATGGCTGTAAGGAAAATTAGGAGAAGACCAAAGCACTCTTCCTGTGAACTTACATATCAGGAACAATCACTACGAATGTCTCCATTGTAAGCCCTGTCCCTACTATCCCGTTGGCATGAAGGACTAGCATTTTGGGCATCGTGGGGTCATAGGGAATTTACGACTTAGGGACCCCATTTGTTAGTTTTCAACATTATGTTGAACATGACTGATGTTACTAATGTGACCCTCATTCCTTGAAGGAGGGATCAGTAACATTATGTACCTCATACCACAACCCTAAACCATCCCACTGAAGGGACCCCGCCTCGGCTCCTCAGCATAAACCTGAATGAGTGGATGTGTGCCGCCTTTTTATATAGCCGTATGTACTGGGGAGTTGTTGGGAATGTAAATTCCACTGGATGTTTTTCTAGAATTCAGAGGTGATTGGGGATCCCAAGTGAGACCCCATTTGTCAGTCCTTAACAATGTCTCTGTTTCCTGTATTAGGGAATGAGGGGTACATTAGTAACCAAGACTTTCTCTTGCGCTTTTGTCTCCGGCATCGCCCTGTCAGTCATTGCGCCTTACTCTCGTCATGTGACTCCTGTGGCTCAACTTACCTCAGTATCTTCAATTTACACTTTATATTCTTCAGTCCAGTGCAGAGCAGCTTTACTCCAGAATCCTGCAGATTATTATTGTTCATGTTCAGCTCTTTCAGATTGGTGTCTGATCGAAGAACTGCAGCCAGAGCTGAACAGCTTTTGTCTGTTAAGTTACAATTATTTAACCTACAAGGGAAATAAATCACATCACAGAATTAGATGGAGCACATTCAATACATTTTTCAAAAAATAAATATTAAATATATTTTCCACTATAATTTTTTATAAAATTATTGGGAGATACAGCAACAACAACTATGTATATGTACTTTAAGTAGCCAGTTTTATAAAAATCTTTAAATACGACCACGATAAAATACGATAAAAATGTTTCAGAATTTCACCTTTCAGTTTGACAATATAAATAATATCTGTACCAAATTACTGTTAAGGTACGTGGTGGTAGGAAGCACGAGGAGACGAGGAATACCAGGAAACAGGAATTTAATGAACAAAACTTAGGAACCACAACACACGTAATACATAAACGAGAACGGACGAAGAATGAGGGAGAACACAGGGTATAAATACAAGGGTGAACAAAGGAACATTAACAGGAGACAGGTGAATGAAATGATGATGATTAGGGACAGGTGTTACAACTGAGGAATGAGGAGGAGCGGGAAAACTGGGAAACAGGACTGAACCAAATACACTAGGAGGGGGAAACACAGGACCTACATATAACTATTACATTCTTTCCCCCAGTTTGGGTATACTAATAAAATATGTACTTTTTTCCCCCTCAAGTATGAGTATGAGCTATTATATAATTCTATATAAGTCATAAAAGTCTGGTCTATCATATGATACAAAACATGCAAGCATTTTTACATGGTCTTTTATATTTTTTCTAAAGGTTTGAGATAAACTGTCTCCACTAAAAAAATAAAAATTATTTTAAAGTTTTGAGACTATTTTTTTTATTGAAAAGACAATTTTTTCATATGTAAGGCTTTTCATGCTCTTCATGTTCATGATGGGGAATCACAATAGAGTAATCTAGATAAAGACATTTTTCAGATGAGAGCAAAACATGACAAAATATATTAAAAGACTTACAGAGCTCTTTCGGAGGTTTTGATGACTGCCGATAATCTAATGAGACACTCGTCTGATTTCTTGAATTTCTGAAGCTCAAACTCCTCCAGCTCTTCCTCTGATGTCAACAACACAAAGGCTAAAGCAGACCACTGGGCAGGTGAAAGGTCACCAGATGAGAGACTTCCTTTGCTAAGGTGGGTCTGAATCTCGTTCACCAGAGTTTGGTCGTTCAGTTCATTCAGACAGTAGAACAGATTGATGGATCTCTCTGCAGGAAGATTATCTTCTAATTTCTGCTTGATGTACTGAACTACCTCCTTGTTGCTCTGGTCATTGTCGTCTCGCTGGGTCAACAGACCTCGTAAGAGTCGTCGATTGGACTGGAGTGACAGACCGAGGAGGAAGCGAAGGAAAAGGTCCAGGTGTCCATTGTCACTCTCGAGCGCCTTGTCCACTGCAGTCTTGAGAAAATCAATCATGGTTTCATTTCTGTTTTCCTGTTCTGTAGACTCATGATCAAACACACTTGTCTTGTTGATGTCTAGAAACAGATGTGCATAAAGGGCTGCAATAAACTCTTGAATGCTCAAGTGAGCAAAGCAGTACATGGTACCAAGAATGATCCCTGTTTCCTCCTTAAAGATCTGGGTACACATGCCTGAGTACACTGATGCTTTATAGACGTCAATACCACAGGCTTCCAGGTCTGTGTCATAGAAGATCAGGTTGTTTCTTTCCAGTTGATGAAATGCCAGTTTTCCCAGTGAAAGGATGGCATCTTTATCCCAGGAAACATCTGGTGTGTATTCTCCATCATACTTTCGGCGGCTCTGCTGGATCTGAAAGCGGAGAAAGTGTGTGTACATTTGTGTCAGAGTCTTGGGAGTGTCTTCAGTGTTTGATTCCTGCAGTGTTTTAGAGATCTCATCAGCCTGAGTGTTTTTCACATCATTATTTCTTTTCTCCTCCAGAATGTTCTGGAGAACAGTGGCTGAAATCCAGCAGAAGACTGGGATGTGGCACATGATAAAGAGACTCTTTGATTGTTTAACATGATCTATGATTGTGTTGGCTTGAATATCATCCGTGAATCTTTTTTTGAAGTACTCTTGCTTTTGTGCATCGCTGAATCCTCGTATCTCTGTCAGCCGGTCGATACAGTCAGGAGGAATCTTACTGGCAGCTGCTGGTCTGGTGGTGATCCAGATGAGAGCAGAAGGAAGCAGATTTCCCTTCATGAGGTTCGTTAGGAGAACATCCAGAGAGGCTGGTGACGATACATCACGCCACGTCTCATTACAATCAAACTTCAGAGGAAGGCGACATTCGTCCAGTCCATCAAGGATGAACAGCACTTTGAACTGATTCCTTCTTGTAAGGTTCAGTCCTTTTGTCTCTGGGAAAAATTGAGTTATAAGGTCCATCACACTTAGTTTTTCTTTCTCCTTTAAGTTCATCTCTCTGAATGGAAGAGGAAATATGAAGCTGATATCTTGATTTTCTTTTCCTTCAGCCCAGTCCAGAACAAACTTTTGCACAGAGACTGATTTTCCGATGCCAGCGACTCCTTTTGTCAGTACAGTTCGGATCTCCTTGTTTTGTTCAGGCGCTTCAAACAAATTTGTGCGTTCAACCTGTATCTCTTTTGCTTCATGATGACTGGAAGCAACTTCAATCTGTCTCACCTCATGTTCAGTATTGACCTGTTCACTGCCACCCTGAGTGATATAGAGATCGGTGTAGATGTTATTCAGAAGTGTGGAGTCACCTTGCTTCGCCATTCCTTCAAACACACATTGATACTTCTTCTTTAGGCCACATTTCAGCTGATGAATGAAGAACAGCTCATCTACACAGGAACAGAAAATAGATAATTTATTTTAATTTTCTCTCCAACAGGGCTGGACTGGGACAAAAAAATCGGCCCTGGCATTTTGGCCCAGACTGGCCCACTGCATATGATCATAAACACAACCGATCTTTGCACGCCCTTGAATATGTAAACCAACTCCTATTCCTTAAAACCACTAATGCCATGTAATGAGTGTGTAGGAATGAGTAAGAGTTAACAGATGAAATAACTACTAATTGTAAAATACAATTGAACTTTACTCCACAGTGATGAATCCTAAAACAAGCTATAAGCTGCATTGGCATAGCAATACCACTGTTTCACACAGGGTATTTGGTAAATCTGTGGTGAACGGACCTCTGTCCCTCTGGGGGGGTTCGGGGGTGTACTTCCCTGTAAGAACATTTTGTGCTTTTTAATGTTAAATTCATCAATCTGGTGCACTTTGAGAGTTAAAAATTAAGAGCTCCAACCCATATTCAGTGTGCAAATTGAACAAAGAAAAACTCTTTGTTGTAATATAGTGTCTGTCTACATTACACTACTACATAATAATAGTTATAATCTTAATCCCATGACAGTAATAGCCATATATTGTAAAACAAATGCACTGAAAAATGGTTTACAAACGCGTCTCATTACAATTCTAGTAAAATGCGTAATCGTCAACTATGCAGATGTGGAAATAAATGCGTAACTAGGTAATGGGTTCCTACACTCACTAATTCACTCATTCTCTCCAGATCCTCCTCACTATCCTCATCAGACACTTGAAGGGCCTGTTTCTTCTTTTCACGCTATTTCTCTGCACATTCCTTGTGTTTCTTCTCCATCTCTCTGACTATTTTGACAGAAACAGTGGCACTGCACGCTCGCTCTCAAGTCTGTGAGAAAGCGCCGCCGATTAAGCAAAACTAAACGAATGGGCCACCGATGTACAAGTTTTATGGGCTGTTCAGATCAAATTTTCTTTTTTTAAGTATATTTACATTTATACTCCTACATTTATAAGAGACAATCAGACAGATGATCATGAGTCTCGTACCTTCTAGAGCATCAGCAGCTTCATCTCGCTTCATCTCTCTCAGGTAATGTAGTGTGAGATCAAGAGCTGCTGATTTGATACTGGATCTGTTCTCATTAAAGTCCTTCACAAACTGTTCTGTGTTCTCATTTTGTAATATTTTCTTAAACTTTTCTAGTTCAATCTTCAGAAATTTGATTATTTTGCTCTCAAGATCCTACAAACAAAATTAAGAGAAAAGACAGAATAACACAATTCAAGCCAATTTGTACATTTACATTTGGTCAACACTATTTATCTGTAAAAAAATATAAATCCAGTTAAAAGACTAACATGTTAACCAGCTGTTATTTTTAACAAATATAAAAATAAAAAATATATAAGTGCTTAAAAGGAAAAATAGTGAGCTGGAGGAATTACATTAAATTACTTTTTTTTCAATAACATACATATGATTTTTTTTAAGTTTTTTTAAACGTATACAAATATGTTTTCCTACCTGGAAGATCCCTAGAAGATCGTCTTTGAAATTCTCGTGGTTCCTGCGAGTCTGAACGTCTGAGTCTAATGTCTCATATTGAAGCCTGTAATCAAATAAATAAAATAAAATACTGATTTTCCAGGCAAAATATCACAGATAAAAGCATTAGCTGTGAATACTCTGATAAATATTTGATCTGATTAAATGATAAATATTTGATCTAAAAATGTTTCATGATTGGTATTCACTGATACAACTTTTAAACACAGTCAACGTGACAAAAAATTAGAAACTCATGAAATACCTTTTATTAGATGATGGTGTTTTCTCACTGAAGTTTGGTGGAAACTCTTTAGACTGATCACTCTTCAGAGACACAGAGCTGGACACATGTGAGCCTGATCTTACACTGATGACACAAAGAACAGAGAGAGAGAGAGAAAACACTTTAGTAAAGGAGGATCAACTGTGTCTGAAACACATCTGTGTCTTTATCTAATCCTCCACAGAAATACACTCACTTACACAATTTACAGCTTTATAGTAGGCTTGCTACGGTAGTCGGTGTTACCGGTGTTACCGGTGTTCAGTCGCAACACCGGTTTCATCACTTGCCCACCGCGACACCGCCAAAAAAAAAAGTTTAAAGCGTTAAAAATATTTAACGCAATTACGCAGTATCCGTTAAGTCCTGCACGCACACATACACACACACACACACACACGACCCACAGAAAAGACGCGCGTCAGTATCGAGTTCTCTTTCGGTCTTGAACAAACCAAAACACACACAAATTATGCCAAAATGTTTGTTTTGTTGAGTGTCCTCATAAGAGTCTTAAATGATTTAAATAAAGTCTTAAATGAACGTAGAGATTTGTGAGAAACCATAGTGGACGTTATTGAGTGCACTTATTCAATACCACATTGCACTGCATTAACGAGTGTACAGCTTGTACGGTCAACGGCTGTCCGAATTCGCTCACTCGTTTTCATTCACTCCTTCAAGTGAACAATATTAGTGGACTAACGTAGGGAATAGGCCTTACTTAGTGAATGAGGGTTTAGGGGGCGATTTCGAATTCAACCCATGTTCTCAATGTTCTCAAGCAGGGAAAATAGAGGACACTGACAACGCGCTGACAGACAGGACCGAGCAGTCTCAACTTTCAAATTTGTTCAGTCATAGAAAATTAAACAATAAATATGCCTACCGTTTTGTGGCTCTTTAATGTGTCGTGACAGATTGCCTCAGTTAAAGCCAAGTTCAAATCCACCGACGTTAATCAATCTCCTGACTGCTTTGTCGGACAAAAATTGTGGATTTTGATTGGTCAGATCACATGTCAATCAAACTCCCTGCGATGGATGAATTGACGCTAATTTAAAAGTTAAAGTGATGTGCGCACTGCCGCACCAGCTTTTTATAAGCGTTGTTAAAAAAAAATTAGTTTAGTTTTCAAATTAGCGCCAATTCAGGGCACAATAACAAAACAGTGCTGCTCCGAACCACCGCACCAATATGCATGGTTGTGCAAACGTGCGCATTTTACGTTTGCCTTTAAATTAGTGATTTAAAAGCCCCAGCCGGTGATACCGGTATTACCGGTGTTGTCACACATAGATTAACCGGTGGGAAAATATCCTCACCGTCACATCCCTACTTTATAGTTAACCATCATTTTATTTTACTGGCTCACATTAGTATAACGATTTCTTTAGTCAAGTCACCTTCATTTATAAAGCGCTTTTAACAGTATGGATTGTTTCAAAACAGCTTTACAGTGATAATAGAGATTACAGTAACAGAGATTGTTTAGGCTTTACAGCAGCTCCAGAATAAAGTTATTGTACAGCTAAAGTTAGTTTTGATTGATTCACTTCCGTTGTAAAGATCATTAGTTATAAACTTAGCGGCCGGTAACAATTGAAGCTAAAAAAGCTAAAAATTTAAGTTGTGCAAATCATTTGCAAATATAGAAGAATGCTTAAAGTTGTGTTATTGACAGGGAAACACAAAGTCCAGTGAGTTTAAACTGATAGTGTGAAAACAGACGCAGTCTTACCTGTGTTTCTCTGAGAGACTCATCTGAGAGAGAGAGTGCTTTCCTCTTTCCTCCGACATACTGCAGCTAAACTGACCCTGAAAACTGATCAGCACTGGTTTCTGAAACACTCAATCCTTCAGCATCACCTGCAAATCACAACATTTACACACATCAACAACATCTTATTTAAGACAATCATGAAGAATAAAGAGTTATCATCATCGACAACAACAGCAAATACAATGTAAATAAAGTGAGTTACAAACAAATATATTTCCATGTAAAATAACCCAATGGTCTTAATTATTTCTGATTGTTTAATGAGTTTAAACTGACTCATGGATCTAAATATAAATTCGTTGGGGAACAGAAAATGGGTTTAAAACCCAATTTGAAGTTAATTATTTTTTTGTCCAGCCTTGGCTGAAAATTGGTATTTGGCCTCGAGATACAATCACAATCCAATTAATAATACATGACATCCACAATACATACAACAATAACAGCATCTAAAAACTCTATGGGCAATATTTTAAGGATCTAAGCTCATGGTCTAAAGCGTGTAAAACTAATATATTTTTTAAAGAATGAGATGTATCGGCCCAAAAAGCACGTCGGCGCACCGGGAAAGCCCGATGGCCAGTCCAGCCCTGGCGGGGTGTATGATAGGGCCGATCTGATTTAACACCCCGAGCACAAACTCATTGTGGTCTATTTGTAAAAAAAAACCAAAAACAAAACACAATGAACTATTACTCCATTTACTCCTAGAACCAAAAGACGTTCCGAGAGTAAATGTATCTGCATAGTATTAAAGGCAGGTATACTCGATAAAAAGATCACGCACATTAGCCTTTGCTTGTTGTAAATGACTAGCAATTGTATAAACCATAGTGAGAGTGGCATCCTCTGTCTATGGCGGCAAAACAATGGCAAATAATCGAGCGCACAACTGCTGCTGGCGCGCGCGGTAAATGACTTCCGCGAGAGAATAACAGATCTACACGCGAGAAAACGGGAACTCGCGAGCTCATTCATACTCCGCGCGCGCTCATGACATCTCCTCTGCACGCAATACAAGCCCTCGCGCGCGCGCTTGATCTGCTCTCGCCTGCTGCTTTTGCTCGCTCGAACAGTTTTATTTTTGACAGTCGAGGGGCGGGACTTACTGTTTTAATAACCTCAAATGTCATTAGTTACTTCCCATTTTCCGGAAGTCAGTTGTGATTGGACGCCTGTCCAATGACTCGTAATTCACTTGACTTGAGACATCACTTAATTTGCTTTTTATTGTGGTTTATTAATGTGTAATGTGATTTATTGCATTGTTAATGTAGAATATATTCTTACCAGATACTTTATTAACAGAAAGTCTTACTAGTGATTGCATTGTGTTGTTAAGAGATATTTACAGACTGCAACGACGCAGTTCCATGGTTATTAGCATTGTAAATTACCAAAATTCTTATGCATTTTTACATTTTACATTTATAACCCTGTTATTTGTGTTATTGGCATTAAAATATCTATAAGAAATTGGAGAAAAATGTGAATGCAAAGTCATATTTGCTGTAGTTCACCACTACATTACCACTATACCCCCATTTACAGCTATTTACGTTTATCCAACCAAAAATTAAATTGGATCTGAGAACCTCAGAATGTAAAAAGTGTCCATTAAATAGTTGTAAATATAACAAGTGCTTTGAATGAAAGATAAATTACTTGTTTATATCAATAAGCAAGAGTTGTTGTGTAAGCTTTTTGTTTTCATCCTGTGTATTACTATTATGTCATTTTTGAGTGGTTTATTATATTTTCTATTAAATGTAAAAGGGGTTCTGGTAGCATGAATTCCTTTTATTTTTTTAAGATAGGCGAAGTTATGTTCAGATTTGGTGTAATCATTTATGCTGTGTGCTTGCCTCATACTTTCTCTTATTAAGTTGTTCTCACAACACATGCAAACAAAACGGCACTGTTTTTGAAATTTTGAAGATTTCTTTATCACATTTCTGTCTTTATCACATGCTTGAACCTTACTAACTGAACAAATGTTACTGCAGGAAGTGGAGAAAAAAAAGAATACTGTTTTACACAAAATTCTTAGTGACATTAAGCACATGCAGACACCCAAAACTCTCAGACTTGCATGCAGACACCCAACTTTACACATTCATTTATAGATTTAACACTCAGTCCTGACCCTGGAGGATCATGTTCTGCAGAGTAAAGCTTGTTCTCATACACAGATATGGCCTATTTATGAATGAAATTCATGCATTTATTTGTCATTTAAACTGATGCAAACAGGGAAAGAGAGTAGAAAAGATTTATTATCCTGTCGCCCCCTCTAGTGGACAGCGTTAAGTATTACGGCCTTCATTCCTCAGATAACGCAAATCAATGGGATTTTTTGGTCTGACCATTTAGAAAAGATATAAGCGAGTCTAACCAGTCTGAAGGTCTGAGCCGAGTTTGGTGAAGCATTAAAGTTCTAGCCGGAGTCAATTTCTCACAATAATAATAATACTAAATAATGAATAAATAATAATAAATACTAATAATGAAAATATATTCTGGCTTTCTCAAGCCAACATAATAAAGAAGACTCCCGATAAACATCGACCAATTCAGTATGTAATAAAATTGTATTAGTTTTATAATAAAACTAATAACATTTTAAAGGTATGCCGTGCTCTTAAACCAACATGATTTTAATTAATCCCAAACCCTCGTCAGTATACTAATGTACGTTCACTGATTCTAGCTTCTCTCTTTTCTCTCTCTTTCTTTTCATGGTAATGAGGCAAATACCATGTAGCTTACAAAAAGTTAGATGATTAAGATCACTATATAATGTTGTAATAGCTACTTTGCTGGGTTTAATATATTCGGTAGCAAATTCTGA
The DNA here is from genome assembly GCA_030770095.1 of Gila robusta. Lineage (NCBI taxonomy): Eukaryota > Metazoa > Chordata > Actinopteri > Cypriniformes > Leuciscidae > Gila > Gila robusta. Next base: position 166,366 of record JAVALU010002512.1, read on the forward strand.
AAAGGCATTTGTAAGCTATAATTAATGCTGTGTACTGTATCTTAACTTACAAAGCCAGAACCCCTTTTACATTTAATAGAAAATATAATGAACCATTTATATTACGTAAAAATGCATAAGAATTTTGGACGATTTACAATGCTAATAACCATGGAAATGCGTCGTTACAGTCTGTAAATATCTCTTAACAACACAATGCAATCACTAGTAAGACTTTCTGTTAATAAAGTATCTGGTAAGAATATATTCTACATTAACAATGCAATAAATCACATTACACATTAATAAACCACAATAAAACGCAAATTAAGTGATGTCTCAAGGCAAGTGAATTACGAGTCATTGGACAGGCGTCCAATCACAACTGACTTCCGGAAAATGGAAAGTAACCAATGACATTTGAGGTTATTAAAACAGTAAGTCCCGCCCCTCGACTGTGAAAAATAAAACTGTTCGAGCGAGCAAAAGCAGCAGGCGAGAGCAGATCAAGTGCGAGAGCGTGGAATAATCATGCGCGCCCGCGAGGGCTTGCATTGCGTGCAGAGGAGATGTCATGAGCGCGCGCGGAGTATGAATGAGCTCGCGAGTTCCCGTTTCCTCGCGTGTAGATCTGTTATTCTCTCGCGAAAGTCATTTACCGCGCGCGCCAACAGCAGTTGTGCGCTCGATTATTATTGGCATTGTTTTGCCGCCATATCTGTCCCTCTCTGTGGTTTAGCTATATGCAATCGCCATACATCTAGTTGCTCTGATATGGTTTAAGATGATAACTAATGACCCTTATGGGAAATTTCCATACATTTAGCGAGTATGAAAGCCCTCTAGATTTTTAGCTCCCACTTTGTTAGGAATGGGTCGTATAAGTGATAACTTCCACGTAATTGAAAAGTACGCTACTTGAGTAAAGTTGGCAATAAATTCACAGATTCGAACTTCCCGGGTCAATAACTCCTCAGCTAAACGTTGTTAATACACAAATGTCACCTCTTTTTAATCGTATTAACGTAGACAAGCAGCTACAACCTAATTTTCCTCTAAACGAGCTTTCCTTCGCTGTGGATAAATTACATTGATCTCTATGCGCGGCGGCTGAGAGACAGATCCGAAGGGACCGTCTGCATAGTGCAAAACCCGAAAAGCGTTATGACGAAAACAGTCAATGGGCCCCATCTTTCACCCGGCGCAAATGACTTTGTTCACCGACGCATGTATCATTCCTATTTTGCACCCGCGCAAAGCGGACTTTTCCCTCCACAGACACACGTCGGTTAACTAAGAAATACACTTGCGCTCCCCGGGGCGGTTCAGCGCAAAGAGGAGGCGTGTTCCGGCGCAAACTTTCCCTCATGCTATTTTGCTGTTCTATAAAACAATTGCGCCACTGACCAGAAAAAAACTAGTCTAAAGTCAATGGCGCGTTGCGCGTACATTCAGATGCTATTTTAAGCGCGCATGCTTGGCCATAATACAGAGTGTGAACAACACGCATACACTGTAGATGATTCTCTCATCTACACAGATGCATTTAACTTTTTGCAAATGATACATTATTATAAGGAAAAATATTAAAACACGAGGGAAATCATTGTTGTGTCCATGACGATGGGGAAAATAGGCATAAAGCTTACACATTTACCCAAATTATTATATGCATGTTTAACCGAAGCTAATTTGGGTGGGTTTGTCACTTCTCTTTCTTTTACGGCCCTGACCAGAACATCGATCTCCTCGACTGTGAACCGATTCTGAAGCGCGCCTGGTAAATGCGCCGTTATAATAGTATTGCGCCATGGAACAAGCACACCTCGTTCATCATGCTCTTAAAGGGAATGAGATATAAAGCTCTTATTGGTTTGTTTCCCGTTACGCCCAAACCACACCTATGAATAATGACGCTACTTCAGACCAACCCCTTTTAGATTTGCGTCGAGCGCAAGAGTCATTTATCTCGCCGGGAAAATAGCAACAGCGCCGGGATCCGCCCACAAAGTTACTTGCGCTTTGCGCTTTGACACTTGCGTTTCAGATCATTAAAATAGGGCCCAATAACTTCACTGTCACACACTATAGTGTTACCAAATTCAGTTTACACACCACTGCTGTCCTGATGGTTATACTACAACACTTATTTTGGGGAAAAAATATTTTTGCATAATTTTTATGATTTATATTTATGGAAAATATTCAATAACTTCACTGTAATACACTGCATTGTTGCCAAAAATTAGTTTACACATCACTGCTGTCCTGTTGGTTATACTACAACACTTATTTTAGAAAAAAATATATTTTTAATTGTATATAAAATTGTAAATGTATGATTTTTATGAAAAATATTCAATAACTTCACTGTAAATCACTGTATTGTTGCCAAATTCAGTTTACACATCACTGCTGTCCTGTTGGTTATACTACAACACTTATTTTGGAAAAAAATATATTTTTAATTGTATATACAATTGTAAATTTATGATTTTTATGAAAAATATTCAATAACTTCACTGTAAATCACTGTATTGTTGCCAAATTCAGTTTACACATCACTGCTGCCCTGTTGGTTATACTACAACACTTATTTTGAAAAAATATATATTTTTAATTGTATATACAATAGTAAATGTATAATTTTTATGATTTTTATTATGTAAAATATTCAATAACTTCACTGTAATTCACTGTATAGTTGCCAAATTCAGTTTACACATCACTGCTGTCCTGGTGGTTATACTACAACACTTATTTTGGAAAAAAATATATTTTTAATTGTATATACAATTGTAAATTTATGATTTTTATGAAAAATATTCAATAACTTCACTGTAAATCACTGTATTGTTGCCAAATTCAGTTTACACATCACTGCTGTCCTGTTGGTTATACTACAATTATTTTGGGAAAAAAACATTTTTAATTGTATATACAATTGTAAATGATAATTTATATGATTTTTATGAAAAATATTCAATAACTTCACTGTAAATCACTGTATAGTTGCCAAATTCAGTTTACACATCACTGCTGTCCTGTTGGTTATACTACAACACTTATTTTGGAAAAAAAAAGAAAATTTTAACTGTAAATACAATTGTAAATGTTTAATTCTTATGAAAAATATTCAATAACTTAACTGTAAATCACTGCATTGTTGCCAAATTCAGTTTACACATCACTGCTGTCCTGGTGGTTATACTACAACACTTATTTTTGAAAAAAACAAAACAATTATTGTATATACAATTGTAAATGTATCATTTTTATGATTTTTATGAAAAATATTCAATAACTTCACTGTAAATCACTGGATTGTTGCCAAATTCATTTTACACATCACTGCTGCCCTGTTGGGTATACTACAACACTTATTTTGGAAAAAAAAATATTTTTAATTGTCTATACAATTGTAAATTTATAATTTTTATGATTTTTATGAAAAATATTAAATAACTTCACTGTAAATCACTGCATTGTTGCCAAATTCAGTTTACACGTCACTGCTGTCCTGTTGGTTATACTACAACACTTATTTTTGAAAAAAACAAAACAATTATTGTATATACAATTGTAAATGTATCATTTTTATGATTTTTATGAAAAATATTCAATAACTTCACTGTAAATCACTGGATTGTTGCCAAATTCATTTTACACATCACTGCTGCCCTGTTGGGTATACTACAACACTTATTTTGGGAAAAAAAACAATATTTACAATTTTATATTCAATTGTAAATTTATAATTTTGATGATTTTTATTACGAAAAATATTTAATAACTTCACTGTATTGTTGCCAAATTCAGTTCACACATCACTACTGTCCTGATGGTTATAATACAACACTTATTTTGGAAAAAAATATTTTTGCATATTCCTTATGATTTAGATTTTTAAAAATGTATACAAAAATTAAGCTCTTTTATCATGCATTTCTAAAAAAAGTAATTGTTTCTTGCAAAAGCAATAACTTGAACTGTGTCTCCGACAAAGATCAAGTTACTGTCCATCAGTGATGTATTTGAATAATGCATTAATGCAGTGCATAACAGTTTTTGAATATTTTTCATAATTATAAATATGCAAAAATATTATAAACATTTAAAACATGCATTTTTTTCCAAAATAAGTGTTGTAGTATACCCAACAGGACAGCAGTGATGTGTAAACTGAATTTGGCAACAATGCAGTGATTTACAGTGAAGTTATTGAATACTTTTCATAAAAATCATAAAATTAAAATTTACAATTGTATATCCAATTATTTTTTTTTTTTTAAATAAGTGTTGTAGTGTTACCAACAGGGCAGCAGTGATGTGTAAACTGAATTTGGCAACAATGCAGTGATTTACAGTGAAGTTATTGAATATTTTTCATAAAAATCATAAAAATGATTAATTTACTATTGTACATACACTTAACATTTTTTTTTCCAAAATAAGTGTTGTAGTATAACCAACAGGGCAGCAGTGATGTGTAAACTGATTTTGGCAACAATACATTGATTTACAGTGTAGTTATTGAATATTTTTCATAATAAAAATCATCAAAATTATACATTTATAATTGTATATACAGTTAAAAATATATTTTCCCAAAATAAGTGTTGTAGTATAACCAAAAGGACAGCAGTGATGTGTAAGCTGAATTTGGCAACTATGCAGTGAATTACAGTGGAGTTATTGAATATTTTTCATAAAAATCATAGAAATTATAAATTTACAATTGTATATACAATTAAACATATATTTTTTTTCCAAAATAAGTGTTGTAGTATAACCACCAGGACAGCAGTGATGTTTAAACTGATTTTGGCAACAATGCAGTGATTTACAGTGAAGTTATTGAATATTTTTCATAAAAATCATAAAAATGATAAATTTACTATTGTACATACAATTAACATTTTTTTTTCCAAAATAAGTGTTGTAGTATAACCAACAGGGCAGCAGTGATGTGTAAACTGAATTTGGCAACAATGCAGTGATTTACAGTGAAGTTATTGAATACTTTTCATAAAAATCATAAAATTAAAATTTACAATTGTATATCCAATTAAATTTTTTTTTTTAAATAAGTGTTGTAGTGTTACCAACAGGGCAGCAGTGATGTGTAAACTGAATTTGGCAACAATGCAGTGATTTACAGTGAAGTTATTGAATATTTTTCATAAAAATCATAAAAATGATAAATTTACTATTGTACATACACTTAACATTTTTTTTTCCAAAATAAGTGTTGTAGTATAACCACCAGGACAGCAGTGATGTTTAAACTGATTTTGGCAACAATGCAGTGATTTACAGTGAAGTTATTGAATACTTTTCATAAAAATCATAAAATTAAAATTTACAATTGTATATCCAATTAAATTTTTTTTTTTAAATAAGTGTTGTAGTATAACCAAAAGGACAGCAGTGATGTGTAAGCTGAATTTGGCAACTATGCAGTGAATTACAGTGGAGTTATTGAATATTTTTCATAAAAATCATATAAATTATAAATTTACAATTGTATATACAATTAAACATATGTTTTTTTTCCAAAATAAGTGTTGTAGTATAACCACCAGGACAGCAGTGATGTTTAAACTGATTTTGGCAACAATGCAGTGATTTACAGTGAAGTTATTGAATATTTTTCCTAAAAATCATATAAATTATAAATTTACAATTGTATATACAGTTAAAAATATATTTTCCCAAAATAAGTGTTGTAGTATAACCACCAGGACAGTAGTGATGTGTAAACTGAATCTGACAACAATGCAGTGATTTACAGTGAAATTATTGAATATTTTTCATAAAAATCATATAAATTATAAATTTACAATTGTATATACAATTAAAAATATATATTTTTTCCAAAGTAAGTGTTGTAGTATAACCAACAGGACAGCAGTGATGTGTAAACTGAATTTGGAAACAATGCAGTGGTTTACAGTGAAGTTATTGAATATTTTCCATAAATATAAATCATAAAAATTATGCAAAAATATTTTTTCCCCAAAATAAGTGTTGTAGCATAACCATCAGGACAACAGTGGTGTGTAAACTGAATTTGGTAACACTATAGTGTGTGACAGTGAAGTTATTGACTGTTTTCGTCATAACGCTTTTCGGGTTTTGCACTATGCAGACGGTCCCTTCGGATCTGTCTCTCAGCCGCCGCGCATAGAGATCAATGTAATTTATCCACAGCGAAGGAAAGCTCGTTTCGAGGAAAATTAGGTTGTAGCTGCTTGTCTACGTTACTAACGATTAAAAAGAGGTGACATTTGTGTATTAACAACGTTTAGCTGAGAAGTTATTGACCCGGGAAGTTCGAATCTGTGAATTTATTGCCAACTTTACTCAAGTTAATAACTTTAAGTCTCCTTCACCTGAAGCGAATCAGTGAACAAATCAAGAAACCTAACACACATTTCTTCAACCGTATTCCTATTGTCAGAAACATCCCAGCTAACAGGGAACGTTCCCAGAACATTCACTAATGTTCTGTAAAAGTTGTGTAAATGTTAGTACAAAACGTTATTTAAAAAATGTTTTTGGAACGTTCTTATAACGTTATTAACGTTCTTGTAATGTTGATAGAAAACGTTCTTAGAACAACATTCTCAGAACGTCCTTAAAATGTTATTAGTATTTTCTGAATGTTATATTTATCATAAAACGTTCTGGGAACATATGTTACTGGCTGAACATTCTCTTAAGAGAAAACACACTTGTGCTGTGTATTACACTTCTGAACATTTGTTAACAATCACATTTATATAATATGCCTATACATCCATAAAAACATTTTAAACATCACAGTAGTTTATAACACCATAGACCCCAATAAACCAGCACTCATATAGCCTATGAATAAATTCATATTCATATCTCCCATAAAACATATTCAAATAACCCATTTAAAAATATCTGTGTCTATAATATAATAATTTACACTTCTCTATTTACGCCCCTTCATCTTATTCAGGCCTTACATCTTGATTTTCCGATCCTCTACCTTACATTTAAAATCAATTTGTGCTGTTTGTTTCATAGCTCTTAATTCCTTTCTTTTCATCTTAAAACCCTCATAATTATTTTCACAAAAGGCCAAATTCTTTTCATTAGGACGTTTCTTTAAATCTTTAGAGATTTTATTATTTAAAAGGACTTTAGTGTCAATAGTCTCTTCACTAGTGTAATACAAATAGAAATTGTGTTTAAACCCACTTGGTCATTTTCTCTATTGCAGTTTAATATAGTTTTACAATTTTATTTACCCAATCTATAATAATTGTTGAATCGTTTGACATTTACTTCAAGTTCACAATGATGGTTGATTTCATTACTTAAAATGATCCTAAAATAATTGAGTAAAAGTAACCAGAATTATAATAGACATACTGTATAAGTACTAATCATATATGCTATATAAGAACTGAAATATTGAATAATATCAGATTGTTGTTGACTGACGTTAGGCTTCATCTGTCTGTCTACTGTAAATGTCTGGTTCAAAAATACTTTCGACATCACAAAAACAACAGCCCAAAACTGAAGAGAAAATGGGAGAAAATTTACAGAAACATATTCGTTTTCAATAATGCTTTCTCAATAAAACTTCATTTTTTCTTAATGTACAATATGAAGTTCCTAATAATTACAAATGACTGTAATGGAGAATGTATTAAACTCACTTGCAGTCTTGTCCACTAAGAAGAGAATTTATAAGTATTTTGTCAGTCCGCGCGCGTCGTTCTCATGGTGCGTTCTCGTGCTATGAAAATATGATATTTTCCACTTGTGAACTCCGCTATTATAGCCTTGGTTCTGTCTGACACTCATAGACGGTGGGCCGAACGCTGCTATCTGCTTTAGTTTTTCACATAAACTAAATCATTTTTTTCTGAAGACGTATCCGTTTGTTGGCAGTGTCAAGTCGATCATATTTTTTTGAAAACTAAATTTACGTTTAATAAACGGACTAGGCAAACGTGAGGGAGTACTATAGAGGGAATGCACGTGACGTCACCGTTGGCCGGAGTGACTGCGGTTACGCCCACAAGTGGCAAAAAGACTGAGCGGCAGCATTGGTTTTCAGCGTGAATGCTGCGGAAAAACACACAAAACGCGTCTAAAACGGGAAAGAGCTTTGAGACTGACTGTACAACTAGATTTGACAAGAAATATGAGGTATATTTTTACAGACTACCGAAAGCAACAGAACAGAGAAGCAAATAGATCGCTGCAATTCATAGAAACAACTGGACTCCAGGCAGCGAAAGGTGGATTTGCAGTTATCATTTTTGTGTCAATATGCTGAATTTAGTGGTAAAATCATTCTCTATATATTGTATTGTTATATATTGCAGTGACAACTCATCAATCAAATATTTACCACTGTATATTCTGTATAATTTGACATTTTTAAATAAACACTGACAAAAAACTATACAAGTTTTAAGTCTAGACGATATGATGATATATATAACATTGATATAAGTGATCACCTGGATTTAGACCTGCCTATATTGTATTTAAATAAAGCGTTCACAGGCAAATTTGCTGTATGTATTTCCCTGGTGTCGAAATCAGGCACATATAAATGTCAGGAAACACGATTCCTGGCTGCATGTTAATATCCATGGATCACTGGATCTTTAGTAAGTTGCAAGGAACACTATATTGAGTCCAATCTTTAGTTTAAACTGATAATCGTTTGTTTTACTTGCGTTTTCGCAGTTTCCCCCATTAAATCCAGTCACGCAGCAGCTCTTTTGCCACTCAGTCCGGCTGAGGTGGGCGTGTTCCGGCGGGAAAGTGACGTTAATGCATTCCCTCTATACATCTAACCAATCAAAAAACGAATTCTACCGTCACGTGACTAACGTCTGCCAATAATATTCATTCAAAATATAGTGACATTACCACCACGACTGTAGCGTAGCACATGTGTTTTCTAGCTAGCCAGCCACATCCATGAGTTCACACCATAAAATCTTCTCTAACGAAATCTACACAATCAAACATTTTCCAGCAGGAATCCCATCCGAAGTCGAGACACGTTAACAGCGGCATCCAAGATTCCAGGTGTAAGTTAATGGCTCCGGTAAATACTGCTGTTTATACCTGTCTTATAACGTTAGCTTAGTGCATGAACTGTGTAAACCGTTAACATATAACGCTATTCCGTTTTATGTTTGTATTTACAGTTACACTTGTTAGAAATGACATACAGCTCACAGAGAAGAAAACATTTGTTTTGAGGAGATACAGAGCTAACGTGTTAGCATGTAAACGTTAGTTAAATGTAATTTTAGCAGTGCATGTTAACATTAACGTAAACAGTTATTCTATCAGGCTGTAGCCCTGTAAAATAGGATATGAAAGACGATTACTAGACAGACATTAAACTGGAAAAGATAAAGTTTCATATAAGTTTACATCTAGCTAACGTTCCATCGCCTAATAGCTAGTCATGGAAGAGATAACATGTAACGTTATTATTTACCTAGCTACAAACGATTAAATCAACTACACACAACCTAACGTTAGCTAGGCATGGAAGAGATAACATGTAACATTATTTACCTAGCTACAAACGATTAAATCAACTACACACAACCTAACGTTAGCTAGCTAGGCATGGAAGAGATAACATGTATTAAATAGGTTTACATCAACAGATATCATAATAGCTAGTCATGGAAGAGATACCATGTATTAAATAACAATACATTACAATATTTATCCTTAATATTATACATTTTATCATCACACAACAAAGTAATTAAAGGTAAAAAAAAAGTGTAAAAAATTAAAGTGTAGGCTTCTTCGTCTAATATATTGTAATGGAAAAGATAAGGGAAAAACAGAAAAATGTGATGACTGCATGGATTGTAGTAGTAATGCTTCAACACTTGAGATTCAAATTCTTTGAATTGTCAAATAAAACAAACGACATATAATTGTTTACTGTAATAAAGCTTTTTTTCCTTTTGTTTAGTGTATTAATTACTCATGACAAATTTTCTAAAAATATCAACCTTATTTTCAGTTTCAGCAAAGTTACTGCTGAGCCCTAATGGTACAGGTGAAACTCGAAAAATTAGAATATCGTGCAAAAGTTCATGTATTTCAGTAATTCAATTTAAAAGGTGAAACTAATACATTTAGTTTACATATAACTATATACATATGCATGATTATACCTTTCAGAGTGGCGACATTTCTGTATTTAAAATTGTTTTTTTATTGATTTCATGTAATATTCTAATTCTCTGAGATTGTGAATTTGGGTTTTTCATAAGCTGTAAGCCATAATCAACAAAATTATAACTTTTGCACGATATTCTAATTTTTCGAGTTTCACCTGTATGCTTTTATTATTCATATTGACACAAGGTCAGATTACTGTATGCATTTTAATCTGGGCTCATCTAGTTACACCTTTTTTTTTTTTTTTTTTTTTTTTTTTTTTTAAGTGCCTCATAAATGTAAATCATCATTGAACCAATAATTTTCAATAGGGGCTGTCTGCAGACTTACACTCGATCAGAGCTCCACTCGAAAGCGAAAATACGTCACTGCCACTGCGCCGGAGCGCATATATATACGTTACCTGACCTAATCTTCACGCAAAATATCGAAGCGGTATACTAAGCTTTAACATTTTATTACTTTTTTAATATAATATTATAGTAAAAATAATTTCAGAATTTTGCATTTAAAGCTTTATGTGGAATGGAAAAAACCTGTGAATTTTCCCCCTAGTGTTCAACAAGGCACATCGCCAAACTCATAGATCACAGATGAACCCAAAATTACATTCAAATTACATATTTACGTTTTATAATCCTTTTTACAATGGTGTGAATATAGTGCTTTAAATTTTTCAGTGATTTATGAATTTATAAAATCCATATTTTAATCTGTCACAATAACATCTATGCTCGTCAGAAATATCAATCCATTGTGTTTATTCATCCTTTTGTAAGTAATTTCACGCAAGCTCTATGCGTTTTGCTTGCATTGCACATTACAACAGCGTCAGTCAATGACCTGAGTTATAATTCGAAGAGCTCACAGTGACACCATCTTGGCCCTCTTTTATTAATTCAAGTGGAGGTGACGTATTTCCTGTTCGAAAGTGAACTCCACTAGCCCACGGTCAACAGCCAGACCCTTCTCATAACTTTACTACACTGTTTACAACTCTGCTAATCTGTTTCCCCAGGTAATCCCAGATCCTCAGCCCTGCTGTCAGACATCTTCTTGACCTGGTCTGACTAAGCCCTGACACATCTATTCTGCTGAAACTGTGAAAATGCCCTTTGTTTTTCACGGTTCATCATAAAACCCTTTTAATGTTTTGCTATTCTGATTGGTGGAGCACATTTTCAGTCGCTATATGTTGAAAATTGTGTCCACTTGTGTCCATATCACTGTTTCTATAGAAGCCTTTTATTAGTTTACCTTGACTAAAATGCCAATTAAGACACAGGGCTATGCCTGGCCTTTCTCTTAATAAATCCATGGCCTGGCCTGGCAGGATTTACATGGGCAGGGTTTATTTTTTGTGTGCATAGTTTCGGATGGATCTATTTATTGTTGTTAATAAGATATGTTAAATGTTCTACCATTATATATATTACTGCCATATATTACTACTAAAGCCTGCTTGACCAAACAGTTGAAGTGTCATTTAGTTCTAAAGATAGTCATGCTAAGATAATACATATTCAACTTTTATAAGAATAAATATATAATAATTAACTTAATATATATGTTATTACATTATATAATTATATCTGTATGTTTTTTCACTATTTCTGAGATGTAAATATCAATAATTTATGTTTAGGGTTAAAAAGGATTCTAAGCATTTATACCATGATTTATCCAAACGCATGAGATCTAACAACTACACTTAACCACTATAAAGCTGCCTTACAAACCTTCAACTTCCTGTACTGTCTTTTCTTCTTGCTGGCTCTCTCAATATTTCTTTTGTTAGCATATTGCATGTAGCATTCTCTATGGTAGCCAACAAGAATCGGCACATCTGGAATGTGGCCGCCTGTGATTTCATATTTTTCCACAGCTTTTTGGGTGATTTGGTTTTCTTTTGTATTTAAATTCACCCACTCTAAAAAAACATTGTACTAACTTGATCCAACTTGTTAGTGAAAAGGATATGATGTTTGTTGATGTACAGTTACATGCACACAACACTCCATATCCAAGATAAAGTGTCTTATTTATGTTAGATATATACAGGTGAAACTCGAAAAATTAGAATATCGTGCAAAAGTTATAATTTTGTTGATTATGACTTAAAACTTACAAAAAACCCAAATTCAAAATCTCAGAAAATTAGAATATTACACAAAATCAATAAAAAAAAGAATTTTAAATACATTAATGTCGGCCCTCTGAAAAGTATAATCATGCAGATGTGTATAGCAAACGTGTTTTGTTATATAAAAATATATAAATATATATTTACTAAATGTATTAGTTTGACCTTTTAATTTGAATTACTGAAATACATGAACTTTTGCTCATTATTTGTAAATATCTTACTGTCTATGGTAAATATAGGCCTACAATATAAAATTACCGCTATGTTACTCGATTGGCTCTGCTCCCGCCCATTTCGGGGTCTGGCCGACTGCGATTGGTTAGTATTTTTAAGGACGTTAAAAACTACAATCCGATTGGTTCGGCTACTAGAGCTGTCCTGCGATTTGCCTAAGAAGATTGACAATCAAAACATACGTTTGTGAAAATATATGATCAAACCAGACTTGCCAACAAATTTTATTTGACTACATATAATGACGTATACTCTGTCGATGGAGATCGATCAACAACACGAAAAACCCGTTCGGCCCACCGTCTAATTTGAGCTGTAACCAAACTAGTTTGCACTGCATGTTATATTATATTATATTCTAAATACTGTTGCATAATCTCCACTGACGACTTTGTCTTTTAATTTAGTCACGTTATATTAAACAACTTGTATCAATAAATATATCAAAAGTGTCACTGACATAATCTTCTATTTTTAGTCTTAATTCCTCTAATCTCTACCAGTGGAGGAATAACTCAGATCTTTTTACTAAAGTAAAATTTATAATATCATAATGAAAACGTTTTTAATTACATAAAGTACAGACTTGTATACTATTTTAAATAAGTAAGCAAAATGTACCTACTAAACGTGAAAAGGCTACTCTTAGTGCAAAATGGCCCTATATATAGTGTTATAATTACATAAATTATTGTAATATTGCTTGATGTTGTAACGTAGCGTTATAGGCAGAATGAGCTTTAACACTGTGTCTACACCGGACGCGGCCGTTATTGCTCGCGTCGCAACAGCTGTTTACCTGAGACGCGGAAAAGCACCCGTTATGCTTAGAATGGGCCATCCGTTAACCGTCGGAGATTTGTCGCTCGCGCCACGCATTTTAATCAATGTTTAATCAATCAGTTGATTTAATAAATAAGAAGTAAATATAGCAGACAATAATCAGGACTTCTCACAAGCTCACACAATACATGTGACACGTGTGACACGTTTCTCTGGCAGCAGAGAAATCAATTCAGTGAATTACACTGTGCAAATCAAAAGTAATAGTCTACTACCTACTGGATGAAGAAGGGTTGGCTCTCAACAGAACATATAATATTCATTTTATTTTATTTTTTGTGTTCGCATTTATGAGGAAAAAACGGACGTGACAAGCTCAGAAAGCGGCACTAAAGTGCTTTAAAACTTTCACATAGACCTCGAACAGAAAGCACAAAGCCTTTCATTAAAGTCATTTCCGTTTTGTATTAATTATATCTTAATTTTAATCAATGTTTCATCAACCAAATGCCTGGATTTAATAAATAAGAAGTAAATATAACAGACAATAGATAATCTCGAAACGGAGGCGCCGGCGGGTGAACTGCAACTCGTCTCATAAATTAACCGAAACTCAGCGTATAGACCTGAGAAATATATCTATAGAAATGTCTACTTTTAAACAGAACAAATCTAAACGAAAGACGAACTGCTCTCTGCTTATGTAATCCTTCTGAAATTCATACATTTCTCTCTCCCGCGTTCAAAGATCGCGAATCCTCATCCTCAACTATATCTTTGCAGCCCACAATGACTGAAAACACTTGTTATTAATAAACAATTAAAATGTCTCCTTGCTATATTTGATGTATTTATATCATTGCTTTTGCCAGTTCATTGTGACAGCTTTTAGCGCCACCCTTATATGAATCACCACACGCCGCATTTTTTTAAAATAGTCATTTATCGGCCATTATAATTGCCAATACCGATAGTTATGAAAATGCCTAATATTGGCCGATAATATCGGCTCGCCGATATATCGGTCGGGCTCTAATACAATATAATACTGCACTGTATGTCTTTTACTGCACCTCCTGTCTATACAATATAATACCAACCTTCATTTGCAGTTTCTTCAACTAATACTGCCTTCTCTCTTCTCCTTTGTGCTCCTTCTATCTTCGTGATATTTGTGAAATGGCTGTAGCACTCCCTGTGGTAGCCAATGTTAGCTGGTTTGACTAACTGGTTTGTAGGTTCCTGGCTTTGTAACTTGTATGCCTGTTACTGCCTCTTCTGCTATAAGACTTTCTCTGCATTCAAGGTCTTTCCACAGAAACACAGATTTAATAAATTTCTCCCAACTTATGTCTGTGAAGGGAATGGTGGGTCCATTTCCCTCACATATATGCATGCAGCACTTCATGTTTTTGCCATTTCTTCCACAGTAAAAATGTGCGGGAAAAAGAGTATTGTCTGGCTCGTTTTTATCATAGACATAATAAATACATAGACGCCCAATTGCCCGCTGGAGCGTACGTAAACCGTGCCGCCATATTGCGGAGGGCAACTTTCCCATAACTTTCATACCGGGACACACAATTGAAAACAGGTCTCGAGGAATTACCTTTCACAAGCAAGACTGAACATTTGTTTCTGGTTGTATAGCCATTATATAATTAGAAATTTCAAAATACTACTGTTATTGTCACCTAATGTAGTTTTAAGTTTTTCAGTCGACAATGTAGTTGTCTAAAACTCAAATCTATGATTTATTCATAAAGATAGAGCCTATTTAAAATTTTGATCTGACGTTTTCGGAGTGAGAGATCCAGGCGATCACCGGGCGCTCAGCGCTCATGTACCCCGCCTGGAACAGCCTTACCTCGGCTAGTGCTTCTGACGTTTGCCGCTGGCTCTGATGTCTAGTGGTTAAACATGATATATAATTCGTCTTGTGTATATCTAACGGGTGATCTTTGGTCTCATTAATCTATAATTTGTTCCTTGGCAAATCGTTCTGGCTGAGGGCAAAGTAAAGTTTCATAACTTTATATTTAGGCTATTTTAACGTTGTATCCTGCTGTCTATGGTTTTTATGATGTTGTGTTTCCAAGCAATACAATGGATCAAATGTGTGAAATCAGAACGGTATATTTATTAAAGATTACAATGACAGGACATTGTATGACAAAAGATGGTTAACGTTACATAAAATAAAAACAGTGAGAATGCATAACGTTACCTCTACATTCACATTTTGTGTCAAACTGAATATGTAGCATAAGTGGGCAAAATGAGTTAACAAGTTCAATCTTTCCTGGGCTAAAATCACTTCTCGAAAAGATGTGCACAGAGTCAGACAGCAACTTCATATCAGCGCGCCAGTGTGTTGACAAACGCGTCACCAACACCGACACTTTCCCACGCACGCTATTGGATGAAGCCAACAAATACGTCATGCATGTCGGACCCCACACGTAGCCGCCTGCTCTATTCGCCGGGAAAATAACCTGGAGAAAGTTACCGATATTATAGTAATGTGCAAAGTATGTGAGTGGCAACAATTTTTATTTGCTTTGTTGAAAAGTGTAGTGGTTATATATAAAAAACTGGGTTATCCATCCCCACAGATCGTCTGAAAACACGAAATCGCCCCTCGGCCCACCGTCTACTAGAAAGGCTTTTCTAAAAATAAAAAAATAACTTCTAATCATAGAATAAAACTAACACAGCATGTCATACACATTCAAATACATACCTAAATTACCTATATCTATTGTAAGGATACTTCCAACCCTGGCATAAATAACTAAATAAACATTTAACATTTATTAAATTTAAATATGCCTGCAGTTCTGGTTTATTTTAAACCACCGCTTTACCTTCAATGTAAGACTTTATTTCACGTACTGCCTTAAACTCATTTGGCAACAGGTTCCAGAGTTGGGAGCCCTTTACAGAAAGGCTACAAAAAAGGCTTTTTATGTTTATAAAAAGATCCTCCAGAACGTGACGTCATATGCTCAAACCCCTTGTGTGACCGCGGCTTAAACGTAAGCTTATGATTTTCTTACTTTGTGATTTGTAAAATAGTATTTGTGCACCTCCAATGAAGAATTCGAAAAGCTGTAACTGCAGTGTTGTTTGTGAGACAGAGAAAGAGATAAAAAGTTTGAAACTTCTATAAAAAAAAAACACTTTCTCTCTGTGACTTTAAATTTACTGATGTGTGACTTGACACCTACAGATTCCACTGTCACAGGTGCTCAGTTTTGCTATAATAATACCCTCACAGAACATGATAGTAATCAGCCATCCATGCAAAAGCAGAGGTCGTGTGGTGTACAGGTACATCTGTCCGGCCCAACATCTGATGCCTTCCGCTGGGATCCCAGAAAACCTGCAATACAAACATAGTACAGTTAAAAATCATACATACATCTCATCTGGTATCACAAATTATCTTAAATTATCTGTCGCACTTTAGACAAATTACTGTATAGACAGGAGGACAAGCTCGCAGGCAATCTCTATGAGGCAATTGGGGGGACATGGAGGCATCAAGTCAAGGGAGAAGCCCATAGATAGAGAATCCATAAAAGCAACGGGACAAAATATTTCAACAACGTTTTTGAGGAATTAGGTGATTCAGATTTGTCTTGGCACAGCTACTAGAAGATTTACAACTGTCAGACTGTCGTCAAGCTCAGTTTGAGCCTGCAGTCGCTCAGCCATCAGGAAGTGAGTGCAATAATCGGGCTTCAGTTTTCTCCGTTGAAATCAATGGGGTCGCTGTGTCCATTTCTTTTACTGTCTATGTATTTAATATATCATGAGGACTCACGAGTTGCGTATTTGCGCTAAATCCGCGCAGATTTGGCTTACACGAACTTCCCCAGCAGTAAACATAGAAACACGCCAAATTGGCTAGTGATTATACAGCGTTACCCGCCAAAGTTCATTTCATACCCTTTCATACCCAGTTCATACCCTTATTTGGCGGGTTGGAGGGTGTTAATTTCAATCCCTGAATGTTGCACTCCTCTTTGTCATTGTGCACGAAACTTCATGCCAATAAATCATCAGAAATATTGCTGACTTGTGCGCGTCTCAAGCGCCCTCTTTACGTTCGTCCTAATGCCTGTTAGTTGTCCGTGGATTTGCCTATTTTTTGACATGGAAAATAGATTTTACAATCGATTCAATGAACTCTTATGTCTCAAAAATCGAACAGGATTTTTTCACAAAAGTGAAACGTAACCGGTCTCTGATTTGTTGCATTACCTGATAGGTTGCATTGACACCTAGCGGTGGATGCACAGTTTGAAGACCCAGTCAGTGACGTCACAATATGAAAAAAAAATTGTATTTTTTTTATAACATAGAATCTTGAAAAAAAAAAAAAAAAATAGTTTCTGTTACTGCAAACCAAAATATTTTTAAGGATGGCCTTAAGGTTGCACGATATTGAAAAACGTACATAATGATTTTTAGTTTTTCTGCCCATCACATATGCGCACTTCAATAAGCCCAAAGAACATGGGATAATAATTTGTTATAATAATAATTCGTTACATTTAGCGCTTTACACATGGAAGGGGGAATCTCCTCAACCACCACCAATGAGCAGCATCCACCTGGATGATGTAGTGGTGATGTTATGAATTTAGGCAAGACAAATTAATTGTAGTTCTAATATTAATTTACTGATTATATTTACTGCATGTATAACGTTAGCCTATTTATAACAAAACTAAATATAAAACACAACCCTGCCTCTTTTTGTTTACATTTTAAAAATATTAAACATATTCCAGGCAAAATGTGCATTTGTATAAATGTAGCAATAAACAACATTACAGTGATAATCTTGTAATAAAATAAAAAATGACAAAACTCAACCCTATCTCTTTTTGTTACATTTCAGTTTTATCAATAATAGCCATTATAAAAGTACAAGTAAAAGGTACAAGAAGCTATACAATAAGAAATAAAGCAAATTCAGTCAAATATACAAAATCAGTGCTCAAATATATGAAACTTCACTTAGCCCTCAGCCAAAACGATTGGCCAGGGAACGAATTATATATTCACGAGACCAAAAGATCGCCTGTTAGTTCTACACAAGATGAATTATACCCCTACAGAGATGTCAGAGTCGGCGGCAAACATCAGAACGACTAGCCGAGGAAAGGCTGTTCTAGGCGGGGAACATGAGCGCCCGGTGATCGCCTGGAATGGATCTCATTACCTGGATCAAATTAGCATAAATCTTTATAAATAAACCACAGATTTTAACTTTAAACAACTACATTCTCGCCTGAAAACTCCTAAAACTACATTACGTGACACAATAACAGTAGTATTATATTCAGGGTTTCTGCAGGTTTCACAAAGTCAAATTTAAGACTTTTTAAGACCTTTTTAAGACCATTATGAATGAAATTTAAGACCTATATCACAACATAAAAAAAAAAAGAAAATCCCCGATTTCCTCATTCGCACTGTAGGACTGGTGTCTTGTCACAATGCTGATTTTTAAATTTTAGACTTTTTTAGACTTTTTAAGACCCCGCGGAAACCCTGTACATTTCAACTGTATATTAAAAAATGGCGCTTCTAATGTTGTCATTCCGCTTGTAGCACGCACAAGTGACGATACTCTGTCAACCAATCAACGATCTGCAGTGAGTCTAGCTCCACCCTTTAGTACCGTACCACTGTGCTAGGTATACCCCAACAGAAGGGTAACCAAAAAGTGGTACGGTACGGTTCGGAATTTTGGTACCATTCACAACTTTTGACAGTGGAAACACAAATAATTGCGTACCGTACAGTACTATACCGTACCGCTCAGTGGAAACGAGCCATTATTGCACTATTACTGTCAAATAGACACAAGGTTTACATAAACAAAGTTGGTTGTGTCTAAAATGAAAGCGAACAGAGAAAACTGAGAGAAATCTGATTGTCAAATGCGTGTATATTAGACGTGTCGCGTCTTAACCTTACAGGTCTTAAAGAGACAGTAGCCTGATAGTAAACATACTGCCGCTTGTCCTTAAAGGGATAGTTCACCCAAGAATAAAAAAAATCATTATTTACTCACTGTAATGTTGTTCCAAACCTGTATTAATTTCTTTCTTGTGCAGAACACAAAAGAAGATATTTTGAAGAATGTGGGTAACCAAACAGTTGCTGGTCCCCTTTGATTTCCATAGTAGGAAAAAATATATACTATGGAAGTCACCGGGGTACATCAACAGTTTGGTTACCCACATTCTTCCAAATAACTTTTATTTTCAACAGAAGAAACTTATTCGGATTTAAAACAATTGAGAGAGTAATTGATGACAATACAATTTGATGGGAGGGTACTTAGGGATTTCAACCGCATCTATTGGTTGGTTTCACACAAAATGCAGACAGGCAAGCTAGCCCACCAATCACGCAAGGTGAACGACCATCTTGTCTTCCCTCTTGCTCTCTGTGTGAGTCACGTATGATCTCGCGAGAATAAGGACGTTGAAGCTGATAATCTATCGATTACGGCAAAATCAGAACCATTTATGTGTGCCGCACAATTGTGGAGATATTAATAGAAACATTTAGTAAACATCGAGTTGACGCGCCCACGCGTCATCCGACCTCAGGGGGTTAAACTCTAGTTAACTACATTAGTTAACATTCTATTAATATTAGTTTCTATGCGGATTTACTCCATGACAAAACCACCCCAGTCATTCAAGAATGATTTTCCAAATAGAGCTATTCAAGTCATCTGGTGAAATTGTGTTTATATCGCAATGTCATTTTTTTTACCAATATCGTGCAGCCCTAATAATTTATACAGTGAAGTCTATGTTGTTTTATTTTCATATTTGTTCTAGGGCTGGGCGATATGGCCTAAAAAATAAATCCCCGATTTTTTCACAAAAAGTCAGATTTACGATTTAAATCGATATTTTTTTTCTGCGGATGACAAAGAAATTGTTCAAAACAAGTTTTAACTTAATTTTGTTTTGATTTTCCCTTCTGGGATTTGATCTGGATTTCCCCCTTGGGGTTAAAGTGCAATTAGAAACAACAAGCCAAAAAGACAAGATGGCAGGCCTGACAACAGTGAAAATGTAACACAACATAAAATAGGTGGATTGGGGGAATGTGAGAAAAAAAAACAAAAAAAAAAAAACAACAACTTGCATCACAATAAGTGTATTGTGATTGTCAAAACATTTGGTAACTAAACAGAATTTTATTAAGTTTAATGACAACACAATGTTTACATGGTATAATGACTGGTATGCTACTGTTTTCATTATTGCTTGACACAAATTTCACAATTTCAATTCAATTCTTGTGAATTGATTCAGATCTTGATTCAGTATCGTTTCATTTAGATAAATATTAGGTACAGTATATACGTTATTGTCTTGTTAATTTTTCAAAAAAATAAATAAAAATCTCACCTAATTCTGTAAACATACAGGGCCCTGTCAACTGGTATTATTATTAAAGGTTAAAAATAACATCTGAAATGAAATATGCGTTTTTATAATAATAATGTTATAGTATTTTAATGATATAGGTAAAAATATAATAAATATGTAAAATAGTTATATTTAGCCAAATACTCCTCTCTATAGCAATTTTTTATAGCAATCAACTAACATACGGTATAATGGCTTTCCTGAGGTAAATGTAACTTACGTGACATTGTTCTCCAGCTGTTTTATGGACCTTTTTCCGCGGTTGAAAAACACTGATCGATCGATTTTTATTACATTTCGGTAAGTTGAACTGATCTTTCAAATTACCTGGCTATATTCGTGTTTATTTACTATTAACTGGTAGACTAGTAAAGAGTAACAGATGATCTGTCACGTCACATTTACAAGTGCCAAAACGGTATTTATTGTTTGAATTTTGTAATAAAATTGACAGAATCTGAGAGCTGAGAATCTGTTTCATATCAATAGTAACCTGCTCTGTCTCGTCTGTCGGTGTCAGTGTCCTCTTTGCTTTTTCTCTGCGAAAATGGATGTGTGGCGTGAGAGCGTGTAAAAAGTGACAATTGTGTCTCTCACAGTGAATTCATGAGAGTTGGCAGCCCTGCGGATTCAGTTTGTAAATGATTTTGGCGGGTGTGCTTCTGCTGCTGCGGTCTTGTTCATTTGCCATGTTGTTTGTGCATCTCTATCATGGCAAGCGCTGAGCCGGTCGGAACTACGGGAGCCCAGGCGGGAGCGTCGGCGGATGTTAAAGAGAAAAACGATTTTCATTCAAACAAATCAACGTAAACTACACATTCGAGTTAATCGATAAAATCAGTTTATCGCCCAGCCCTAATTTAATTACTTTCCTCAATACTACTGTTAAATACATACTGTAGCTGAAAAAATAAAGCACTATTTATTTCATTTGTTTATTAAGTTGTGTATGTGTAATGTGTGTCTTTGTTCTTCATTTTTAACAACAAAGAAAATGACAAAGATGTTTTATCTTTGCCACTTTGGCCTAAATGTCTGCCATTCTTTTTTATTTTATATTTTGTTACCTAAGGCTTTGTTTTTGAAATAGGGACATTAGTTTGGCTGTAATGCTCAGTCACTTGCAAAATAGTAAAGCCAACATGAAAAGGAATCGTGATAAAATTGTGATTTTCCTGAAAAAAATCGTGATATGTGACCTGATCCAGCAAAATGAGTCACCGTGACCCACATTTCAAAATTGAGATTTTGGTATTAATGGAAAGAGGAAACCATAAGCTTTGAAATGATATCCTAGTCAAAGTCATACCTTGAATGGTTGTAAAGATATACACATTTGAATTATGGTCGTCTTTTTCCAATTGAAAACCTGAGAAAATCGCTTTTAAAGTTTTTTGCCCGATTTTTGTTGATATCTTAATTTTACCAAAGACATTAATATATATATATAAATGCTATTAAACCAGGCTGAAGCTCAAATTATTGTAAAGTTTTTATTTGAATAAATAATTTAACAGTACCTTTTACTAAAATATACTAAAATCAGAAAGATTGAACAGAGGTGCTACATTTCTGCTTGAGAGAGAGGGTGTGTGTGTCTGTTTGTGTGTGTGTCTCTCTCTCTCTCTCTCTCTCTCTCTCTGTGTGTGTGTGTGTGTGTGTGTGTGTGTGTGTGTGTGTGTGTGTGTGTAAGAGAAAGTGAGAGAGGCAGAGAGACAAGGAAACAGAGATCAAATAATGCTAGTCTATGCAATCATAACTTTGTGTTGGCTAGTTGACAATAACAGTGTAACAAATTCATAACGGAGATAGCAACAGTTAAATATTGGGTTAATCAAACACATTGTAATGGATTCTCCTTGCAGATAAATAGCTACACTCACACAATAATTGCACTCACTCACATCCATACACAGTAAATACACTCACTCAGATTCAAATTTGACTTTGAATTCACCTTTCTGCTCTTTTCTTCTAAGCTGGGCAGAGAGAGGGACAACTTACTTTCTCAACTGGCGGTTTTGGGTAAATCTCACGGATATTTTTGTACAGATAAAGGCCATTACACACTGAGTCTGAAATTCGCATCTGAAATTTTCACACATAAAAAAAAAAATTCGACCTCACATTATGTCAATCACGCTTGCACACTGTCTACGAAACGGGTTCGATTTTCTGCGTTTTTCGCATCCGTAGCAAGCAGTTTGAATGGTGTTTTGACAATTCAGAGCCACCGAATCACAAATACGAAAAAAAAAAACCGCGGACTCAGTAGTGTTAATTTTACCAGCCATTTTTAAATTTAGTTTCAGTTTTAGTCCAGTTTCAGCATCGCTTGTTACTTTTTATCACATTTAGTCGACATCATCCCATTTTTATTTAGTCTAGTTTTAGTCGACTATAAGTCGAGCATTTTAGTCTTTATTTTAGTCCAAGAAAACATAATTTTATTCGTTTAGTTTTAGTCAACAAAAACTGTCAACATTTTAGTCTAGTTTTAGTCAGGACATCATTTTTTGTCAGCAGATAATATTTAATTACCACCATATAAACAACCACCACCAATCTTTCTGTTAACTTACCACAATGTCTTTGTGGTGAACTGCGACGTGTCTCTTCAGGTTTGTTGTGTTTTTTCCAGCTACCATGTGGCCACATTCCTTCCCTTCGACTAAAATCAAGCATTTGGTTTTGTTCTCCACTTCAATGAAGCGAAAATGTGTCCATATATCTCGTCTCCTCTTTCTCCCGAGCCCCGTGCAAAGCATGTTTTACTTTTAACCTGTCGCCGCCTCGCCGTGAATCCAGCTCCTGTCTGCTCCATGTGTTGTGTAGGCTACTCTGTGCCCGGCCCACCCCAGGTTTGAAAGTGGGTGTGTGGCGGAAGAGCTGACGAGGAGGAGGCGGAGGAGGAGACAGGATTTGACAAAACCATATCATATAATAATATGTAATTTTCGTCTCGTCTTTGTTCGTGAACTAAAATGTCCATAGATTTTAGCCCAGTCTTTTATTTACCGAACTGCATTTTCGTCTCGTCTTTATTAGTCTACGAAAATTATTTCTGATTTACTCCCAGTTATTGTTTATTAGTGGGGATTTTAGTCTCGTCTAGTTTTCGTTCGGTGAAAAATGTGCGTTGACGAAAATATTTTCGTTTAGTTTTCGTTAACGAAATTAACACTAGGACTCAATGTGCAATGGCCAGGGGGCTTGAAGACGCTATGGCAACTTTGCTCTCTTTTGACAGCGACATTTCTCAAATTAATAATATTTAATCTTTCTGAGGAGATCTGCTAGCTTGTTTATTACACAGAGCGCTCGCTGCGAGTCTGACAGGAGGGTGGCTGGACCAATCGCGTGCCGGTCAGTCGAAACGGCTTCCCATCGACAAATGATCAGCATTTGTGTACATTTCTAAGCTTTTTGATTGGTTCTATACAACGTGTAACACCATTTGGAGAGCAGAGATAGTGACGTTTCAGGGGATACCCGGGAAATGCTCAGAGGTGACGAGAGGAGTTGAGAAAAGCAATGTTCATTTCCAGTGAATTTAGTAAAACTTTGTAAACTTTAATAGTAATTTAAATACCGTTACTCAATTATCTGGACTACGAAACTTTGTGAGATTATTTTTGAATGTCTGTTCTTTGAAATTAGCAAAAAATAAAAATAAAATTCTATTATTTCATTGTTTTTCCACATAATCGGCCCATATCTTAAAATGAACGTTGCGACTTCCGACTCATTTCGCCAGATCGGGTCACATATTATATTTTTGCCATATCCCCCACCCCTAATTTGGCCCCAGGGCCCGTTTAATACCGGGTTTTGGTACCCATCCCTACATATGGATGAGTTCATATGGATGAAAGCCTGTTGTGTTCTGTCTATTGTGATAGTGGCAGCTATTGTGAAACTCACCTTCTTCATGTACTGAGTGTGGATGGCATCAAGATCTTGTCCTGAAGAATCACAGGGCCAAACGCTAGGGATTACATCTCATCTGGTGACAAGAGCATAGCCATAATTTTAAGAACTCTAATGATATCTTTAACCCTGATATTGCATTGGGGATATAAATTCAAACATTTTAAAGGCTAAGAGTATGAGACATGAGTAAGCTGGCCAGATATCTGTGAAAAATAACTTGCGTGCCTAAAGTTGTTGACCCCCTGAACCACAGTCAGCATTTATAAGTGAAAAGAATTTCAGTATTTATCAATAAAACATACATACGAATAAATGAATCCCTTTGAGTTGGACAGTATGGTGTCTGTCTCATTGGCCAACATAATTCAAGACAGACCTAGAGAAATAAAATATACCAATGACCATGAAATCCTGTTATCATAATAGTTAAATGAATTGTTATAATATTATAACTACGACCATTATAACATTATATTTGTCGCCTATCATTTAGCTGATTATCTAGCCTACAGGCTTTTCAAGGACAATATCACTGAAAAAACCTGGGGTTAATGATTTTAAAATTAGACTTTTTTCAAAAACATAAATCTTACAGACCCCAAACTTTTGAACAGTAGTGCACAGTATGTTTGAGGTTTTGCTCACTAGTCATATGGTTCATAGCCGTGGAGATTTTCTTGAACAGGGGGTGCAGCAGGCCATCAACATGATGATCTACAAACATAAGGATTTACAATAAAACATAGGGTTTATTACAAGGAACCAAGCTAGAGCAGAGGTGAAATGCAGAAAAGAGAAAGAATTTTTCTGTTGCTCCTGAAATCACATTCTTGTATCAATAATATTGAAAGTGACGTCACTGATTAACAGTACAGCGCATTATTTTTGGTTAAATAAAATGGCTTCCAATTACCCATTGACAAATTACCAGCAAAACAAAACTATCAAAAACTGTTATCTACACAAATATGTGGTTAAAACCCCAAACTTTCATAAACAATCGCTCCAGTCTATAGTTAGCCTTAACTTAACGTTACCTCTTCTGAAAACGGTTGAGATGCTAACGGACTTTTTCGGAGACACAAAACCATTTCTATAAAGCAAATATTAAACAGAAGCGTGCCAATACACGTAAGAAAGGTGTCAGGAACGTTTGTATGCATTATTGGTGTGATTTTGTAGACTAAACTCACCTGAAAACAGTGAAAACAACAGCGAGAGACGGGAGTGTTGCGGTTTGTCAGTTGATGACGTTTCCTTGTAATCTGCTCTCGCGTCGCGCGCGCTCCAGTGTTTGAATGTTCACGCGCACGCGCATTAAAACAAAGTCACGCAGCATAAGCATAATGAAAACAAAATAACATAATTTAAAATATCATTAATAATAAATCATGAATTTAAAATATATATATATATATATATTAAGCCAGTCTTTAGTGCTTTCAGATTGTCTTTTAATGTTATATATATATATATATATATATATATATATATATATATATATATATATATATATAAAATAAAGATGTCCTAAGTTGTAAATAGAATATGTAAGCAGTATTGATTATATAATAAAACTATATAATATAGCTTTAGAAATAATAAACAGTGTAGAAATAAAAGTAGCCAACATATTGCAAAAAATCACTTGATTAAAAACTATAGGCCTACATTATCATTAATATATTTCCATGAATATATTTTCACATAGGTGTAGCTACACATATTTACCAACGGTTGCATTTACACATGTAACAATGCCTTTTTAAAGGGCCCCATTATGGATTTTTGAAAATGACCTAGTTTGAGGAAAGATTGAGCATGGAGCAAAATTTGTTTTACTGTAGGCCTACCAACGTTTATGTTACATCAGTCATTCACGCTAGAGCTCGGAAAGGTCGCGGAAAGGAGGGATTTAGAGAGATTGATTCATCTGACGAGATGTTTGAGAATCATTGAAAATGTGGTGATGTGCAAATGTATATTATGGGAAAATTAAACAGTTTTTTTTTACCTTTTATGCATGCAAACCTGTTGTAGGAGACTCCAAAACAACATTAGGAAACTTTAAAATAGCATAATAGGGGCACTTTAAGCTTTATATTCTATGCATTTGTGTTTCACATAGGCTATGTGTGAATAAGGCTATATTAGCCTATATTTAGGGATAATAACGCTTCATGTGTTTCTCTGCATTACCATTTGCGCAGCATTTAGGCTAATTTTAATATGAATGGCATCAGACAAAAAGAAATTCATGCGAGAACTTCAAAGACTACTAACTCTAGAGTACTATTCTTGAATATTTTAAACAGCCACTTCTAAAAACTTGTGAGGTTTACTTAGGCTTTACGATTTTTATAATAAATTAAAATCATATAATTAAATAGATTAAAAGGCATGCACGTACGTCCTATTCCTTACGAATAGGACTTTATAGTGCACACGATGTCCGATTCTTCTAACCAAGTTTTAAAGTAGGATATACGTTATGATTTTGAACATGTGTGTTGGCAGTATGCTGATGAATCAACCCCATTTCGACGTTGAATCGATGTTGTATTTTCGACGTAATAACGTTCTGATGTAACGATCAAATAGTGAACGTTGATTCAACGTTGAAATTTGATTGACGACTGATACTGACCTTTACAACTAAAAATCAACGTTGAATCGACGTCTGTCTGCTATCTAGGTACCTCTTTTCGTCGGACCAAATTTCATCTGTTTGGTCCGGACCGTGGTCCGCGGTAGGTTTCACACCTGTAATTTTGATTCGGACTAAACTGAAAAGTCCGAAAGTCCGGACCAAACAAGGTAGGTGTGAAAGGGCCCTAAGTCTCGCGAGACTTACAGTTTCAGAAAGTGCGGTTAGCAGTGTGTGTTTTGCATCACCCGACCCGTGCGTTGGGTTTAACAAGGTTTAGGGGAGAAATAGGCTGAATAGGCACTCTTTGAGATCCAGATTGTGTTCGTCAGTACAGAGTGAGTTGATTATTTCTTTGATATGGAAATATACTAATCATGCAAGTACTATGCAACTTGTGTAACTTTTGACGAGCATGTTGATTTATTTGTGTTCAAGAAAACTTTCCGTTTTACATTTTCCCCCATCATTAGTTTTTTTCTTTTTTTCTCGCACATTTAATTATTTATGTAGAATTTTTTGGATTTATTTATATATTTATTTGCGTGTTTAAATATGTATTGTTTTTGCAGGTTTTGCCCTCCATTGTTTCAGTCAAATCGAACCATTGTCTGATTAATATGAAATATTTTGCCTTTGTTCCCCCTATTTTCCTATATTCAACATCAATACCTGAACATGTTTTTTCAGTTGGGCTGGCACATGTTTCAGTGTCTCTGCAATGTAGCACTCTACATCCTTCTCTCCCAGATCAGACTTGCATTTCATAACAGCATCTGGAACACAACAGAAATCATGAATATTATGTAAGTACCATTTATTTATGTGCTCAAAATTCACTTTATCAATATAATACTATCATTTTAAGTTAAGGTATTTCGCTTACAAAAGTTATTATCAGACTTCATGATTACAAATTTTTGATTCGTTCAAAAAGCTGATTCATTCAGTAAAGACACCTTTTATATTGAAAGGACTCAAACTTGTGATCACGGAGAAGGAAGACACAACTGACATGACTATAGGCAAAACCAATTAATGGTGAAAAGGACAAGATATAGCAGCAAACTGGGAAAAATGATTTTTTTTATTATGGATATAGGAAAACCTGAAGGAAAATGCTGTCTACTGTAAATGCAGCTACACTCGCTTTCTCGATCTCTCACTATTTTTTCCTACGGAAGGAAGGCTTTTAGTGATTTTACTTCATGAAAGTTGCATAGATGCATATTTTTCGGCTTTAATATTTGTATTGTGTGGCAACTGTTTTATAAAAGCAATAAGGCACTCGAGGCAAGTGCTGTATCGTGAATTAGTTATGGCTGAAGGGGTTACTCTGCTTCGCGTCGCCAAACAACACTCTTCAGCCGTGACTTATTCACCATACAGCACAGCCTCTCGTACTTATTGCTTACATATATATATATATATATATATATATATTATATTATATTATATATATTATACCCCCACAGCAGTTCCGTCAACTGTCCCGAGCGTCGGGCCATCGGGCAGTACTTATTGTGAAGCCCTGATTATTATTTACTTGACTCCATGTCCTTAAAACAATTTTTTTCTTTCTTTCTGATACACTAAAGATATATGATGCTCATATTTTTAACACAAAAAAGTGCACAGTGATTTTATACTTTTAAATGGCTTAACATTCTGCAAAGCATCCCTTGTTATATGCAAGAAAGAAATACAGTTTTGAATGACATGAGGCCAAGTAAATGTTTCCAGAAATGAAATGTTCATTCTTTACAATGTTATATATTTTTTTTAGACTCACGTTTGATGACGTTACACAGAGTTGTGTCAATCAGAGGCAATTTCTCCCTTTTCCCCTTCAAACTGAAGCATCACTCTCCTCACACAATCCCCTGGATTTGCCCCACCAATAAGACTGAGATGGTGAATCTGTGAAACATCATGGTTTGGCATGCAGGATAGTACAGTCAACAAACTCATTGTTCATTTCTCATTGTCACAATTTAGTTGGTGAATATGTAAAAGTAGAAACTTACATAATTGTATATATTAATAAAGAAATTGTGCATATTTGCTACAGAAATACATACTATAGAATTGTATCACCGATTTATAGATTTTATTTATTAGGAATGAGGAGGAATTCATTAAATATTTTTTTTTAAATAAATATGACTAATAAAAATAATTGAAATAATATTCATGTAACTTTCCATTGCTTGTAAATTAGTGCTAAAAAACAATAATGACATTACCCATGAATTTGTTTTTGTAATTGTTAAATCATATTTAAATACATATATTATACACAGTTTTTAAAAAAATATCAAGGTAATTTCATGCGCCCCGGAAATAACCAAAATACTCAGCACTCTCTTTCTGAAATCCGAGTCTTTAAGACGGTGGTCAAGGGCCTCAAGCTCCTCTTTGCTCTGAGCAATATTGAGCTCCAGGATGTCTTCCGCTCTCTGATGACCCAGGCGTTTCCTCAGTAGGATGAGGATTTCTCTCTGGGTGGCTGCCAGGCTGTCTACTTTTCGTAGCAGAACCTCCAGTGTTTCTACAATTAGAGAGCACCAGTTACACACTTGGTGAACCAAAAAGTAGCGTAATATAGTGGATTATATTAACTACAGTACAAACATCATAAACTAGAGGAAAAATGAACTTTACACCGTAATTCACTTAAAACGCTATCTAAAGGAAGAACTCAGTATCAATATGTACTCTTTTTCTTTTTTAATTTACATTCGATGCATTTGTTTCTTAGGCCTATAAAATGTACCTTTAAGCTCACTCTTCGTTGGGTCATTGGGTCGTTGGGTCTTCGTGTGGTCAGCCCTTGCAGATGTTTGTCTCTCCTCTAAAAAATGATGTAATGTTATACAACAAGCACTCACTTTGAATTATCCTGTGTGGGAAAAGATATCTTGTATGGACAATTTGATTCCTCATGATATGACCTATTTAACAATGTTATTTTGTTGCATACGCAATGTTATTATCATTGCCTCATCTAACTTCTAACATCAGTTACTTTCAATTCAATCTAAAATCTATTCAAATAAAGTTTACAGATGTTGAATACAAATTAAATTTTACCTTCAGTAATATATTCTGCCACAGACACAGAATTAAATATGGGTGATTCATCAAGATCTGCAAGCATGATAAAAACACAGTTGTCAACTTGAACCTTGAAAAACATCATATTGAGACGAATCCACTAAACGGATGTGCCACTTTTGCCTGTGATATTTTACTACAAAAACCTGTCTTAGCACCAGTAGAATGTTTTAAGCAGTTGCAATCTGAGTATTTAAATCAAGTCATTGTCATTCTTTTCTGTACAACAAGTATAACATTTATATATCTGACAAATTATTATTAAAAAATTTAAAATAATTCATTTCTTGTGAAAATTATTAAAAGGAAGTTTTTGTATAGATCATGGCAGCAGTAATTTATCCCATAATAATTTCCATGAATTTTGTCAATTTGGCTATAAACCAGAATTCTTACTGAATTCACCCCATAGAGTTAAATAATTTATAATAATTTCAGCTAAATGAATAAATGTAAATGTAAAATAACAAATATGTTTCAGGGGGGAAATTTTCATTGTAAACATTAATTTTAAATAATTTATTTAGTTGTTTAAAAAGAGCATACAAATATACTTATACCTTTGTCTGGCCTTTTCTCAACAATTGATGGTTTTTTTTTAGGAAATGGTCCATCTAAATAGCATGCAAAATGTTAATTTACTTTAACCTGAATTTAAATTGCCATTTGTTGAATGGTATTTACAATGGTACCTTGATGCTTTCTTTTTCTTGGGGTCGCCCTCAGTGGTGTCTCATCTAAATAGATCACACATTATTAATGTGCAGTTAGCAATGTATTCTATGAAAGTTGATAATGACCTGTTTTTCCTGTTTCACTATCAGAAGATCTTAATGGACTACACAATACTCAAAGACTGAAAGTAATGCATACCATCGCTGCTGTCATCATACCGGGCAGGTTTTTTTTGTGGCCTTTTTGTGTACGTGTCAACATCACTCTCCACAGCAGAATGGTATTCTGCTGCTTTGCACCACTTGAGGGCCTTTGCAAAGTTGTCTGAAAATATAAAGCCAATGGTAAAACAATTAAAATATAATCATAATGTACAATCAGATAATTAAAGTTAAGTATCCTCAAATCAATTAAACATTACCAGTATTTGCCAATACGCGGATTTTCCTGGAAATCCAATTTTGTTTATCAGGAATGTCTTCTTTTTTTGCCCTTTTAGTGGGGTTTGTAGGTGGCCAGTAGCTGTATTGTTGCTAGCATGCGTCCAGTGAAGTCAGAGACATTGTTAAAATATTTATGTACATTTCTTCATTTTTATATTTTTGATCAAGATTATATTGTTGATGTGGAAGGTTATGAATTTTTCTTGTACCCCATTTTCCCTGTGTGTCCAGCACTGGGCTACAATGCCAACCGTCGACTCCTCCGTGAATTCAACGATGACATACATACTAAGGAAGGGATGAGGAAGGTCAGTAATTTGCCAAAACATTTTGCTTATCAAACCTCAAAGAAAATGCACATTAAAGTTCTCCTACATTGTTATAAAAGATTCACTGCTGGTGTAAGATGGCCATGAATGTCACTGTGTCTCCATTTTCGATCTTGATTGCTCTCTTTTCAATTAGATTTTTGGAGATCCACCTCATTGTCGTTTGTTTTTTACTGAAGTTGTACACCCCCAGAAGAAATGAGTGGCAGGGCTCAATGAACAATGGTGCAGGACTATGATAATTCTGCAAAGAACATGTCCATCTTTCTCCTCGTCGTTGGTGATCTCGCAGTAGGGGTGGCACGGTTCACAAAACCCACGGTTCGGTTTGTATCACGGTTTTAGGGTCACGGTTTTCGGTTCTGTACGGTTCTTGTTGTTATTTTTTCTTTTAATCTTTAACACTCCAGAAATGTACTTCAGCATATGATATATAGCTTAATTATCCACAATTTAGGATACAGTATTAACAAAAATGTTATATCATGCAATCATGCACAAACTGAATTTGACTTGACTTTAAGCACATTATTGGGACCATCTCTGAGGAAAGCTAGGTGAGATTTTGATACAGCAAGAGAGAAGACATTGATGACATGCTTTTCGTTTATTTGGCAAAAAAAGTAGAATGTGTATCACTATCTCTACAGGAACTTATGTGCATTTTTAGCACACAAAGATTGAAATTAACTTGCATTTATCAAACTGCCAACTTAAGTGTAGCTCTTACAAAAAATTTATCTTTTAAAAGAAAAAGAGAGGAACTCTTAAAACTCTGTCTTTTAAATAAGTCAAAATACATTAAACATAATTGCCTATAATTAGGCTATAGCAATAGCAAAGGCCATAATCATAAAGTGAAACATAAGTTCAACAATGCTTCTATTCCCTGAGAGTGAGGATAGCCTACATTATTTTCACTTGAAATTAAAGTGCAGTATTTGGAAACATATGACTGGAGTTCTTATCTAAACTTAAAGTGCCACTGTAGCTGCTATATATTTAAATATCATAACATGAAATCCAAAATGTTCCCACACACCGGACTTATACGACGCTGGCGCATCCTCCAACTCCGGTTAGCCTTCCTTATTTCTCCCACTTGCCACTTCTCCGCGTGACGTGACCTGCAGCACTCCATACTCCACTTTTACTGGCGTGTTCGACTTGAACCGGCGCTGCACAGAGCGATCGGTTTATGACATCAAAGTACCGCGAGAGTGATTGAAAAGCATACGGAGCCGTCGCTCTCGCGGTACTTTGATGTCATTCACCGATCGCTCTGTGCAGCGCCGGTTCAAGTCGAACAAGCCTCATATGTATGTCCACACACGTCTTATTTCGCGCGAAAAGGAAACGCATGTCTGAGGTCACATACGGGCACGAGGCTACATTGCGCATGCGTCGAACCGTGAGACACACACACGCTCCGAACCGAGACAAGCGAACCGAACGGTTCGGATGTTTTTCCATGTACCGTGCCACCCCTATCTCGCAGCCATTGTCATTGTCTAGGATGAATGCTCTATCCTTGCTCTTTTTTGTTTGTCTGTCTTTGTTGTTTTTAATTGTGGAGTCACGTCTTTCCTCAATCCTGTTGGCAATTTGGCTAAGAGGGTGTGTTCCACTTCGTACCATCTTCTTGATTGTATGCAGGTATGTTTCGAATTTAAATGCACTGCAGTTGTCCAGACCATTAAATTGTACAGCATCATCAGTGATGTGGAGCATTGAGTGGATGTTGTACACTATGAACTCATTTCCATAGAGCTCTCGTCCTCTGCTGACAAAGTAGCTGAGCAAGCATCTTGCATATTCTGAGTGCTTTTTGACCAGTGTTGGGGAAACTAAAATGCACATTGCCACACTGAATGCCAAGAAATGTAGGTACATGTCATGCCCAAGAATTCCTTTCAACACAAGCTTGCCTGTGTACAGCATGAATTGGCGCACTTCTGTTGCCTTCCATCTCTCCAGCTCATCCGGGCCTCGAGGGGTGCGAGCAAAAATGGAAGGAATTTGACTCCTAAGCTGAAACAACCTAGAGCTGACTTCTTGTTTTTGGGTGGTGGAGAGCCTGACTCTTCTTTCTCCACGGGTCCAACTGACAAGAAGCCTCTTCATCACCCCCAAGCATGCCTGATGAATGTAGTCGATTGGGAAGCTTTTGACCATATCAATGGGCAGCTGGATGAGTGGAGTATTGGCATTGTGATGCTCAGGCTGAACTTGGCTCCTAAATGAATCATCTGTGCACAAAGTGAGGTTTTCTGTGGCTGGAAATGTTACTTTATTAAACCATTCACCTTTCTGGTCACATTTATCACATCCATAGTACCCAGAGCACAGCTTTGTGCCTCGTGTAAAGGCATTTGCTGGAGCATCACACACAATGCAGAGAACATTAATATTGAAATTTCTCTCCTTAAACTGAAGGCCATGAGACATCAGACCATTGAGTTCTACAATAACATCATCTAGGAAAGTCAGATCGGTGGGTTTCTTGTTTCCGCAGGTTAAAGCTGCTGGAAAAACGATGATGGAATTGAGGTGGACAGCACAGAGCACAGGCCACCGAATTTTACTTGAGCTCTTGAACAATGGCAGGCCGTCAACGTTGAATGACAGATTAATTGTGTCATGGTCCAGGATCTCTTCAACAGGGTACTTATCCAGTTTGTCCAGCAACTGTTGACGCAGTGGGTAATACAAATACTCCATGCCACATTTCTGCATTGTGGTTATTTTCCTTGGTGTTTTGAGCAGAGTACGAGCAGAGGATGGAAGATTAGTGTGGCCATGTTTCTGAACAATTTTCAACAGATGGTCAACAGCATTGTTCTTTACTTCGAACTGAGAAGCCCAGGATGCCAGTTCTGTTGTCAGGGATAAGCTTGCCATGCTGTCTTCCTGGTCAGATGTACCATCTTTTTTTCTGAAATGTCCATGACTTCCTCCAAGTCATCCTCCCAGTCAGTTTCTTCTGAAGGCCAGGATGCTTCAGAGGACATTGGAGATGAAAGGTTCATTGTGTTCTCCGTGGACCCTAAGGTATCACCTGCATCCCATTGACCTTCTGTGACTGTTTCGGACTCTTCCAGACTGTCCAATTCAGTGTTATTTTGTGTAGATATCTTTTGAAGAACACGTTTAGTTGCTCTCCAGGATCTTAGATATTGCCTTGAACGGTCTATTTTGTCCTCACTCATTGTTAAGCCTGTAAATATTTTAGTGTAATGTCTGAATGTGCCTCTGTTTTTCTAACAACAAATCTCACTTATTTTTGATTGAATTATTTTGATTACTGTGTAAAATTCACTGTGCAAATGGTAACACATCATTAAAAACACATGAAGTTACTTAAAAGTCTTAGATGACTACATAAAAAATAAAAATAATATACAAAGCTTGAAGTGAAGCTAAAGAATATTACTTACCTTGAAATAAAAGATGGCAAGAAAATAAACTCAATGGAGGAGGCACTTGAAAACGTAAAAATCTAATAAATTAAAAAAAAGATAATCATTGGGTTGGTTTAGGTAAATGCATTGGTATCATGAATTGAAAAAGAGATCAGAAACTGCAAGAGCTTGTGAATCAAATTGAATCGTGAAATCTATATGAGTCTCCAGGCCAACATCTGACTTATAACTTTTAAATACTAAGAATGTATCTGGTAGGCATTCAAAACGTATACTTACAAAGACAAAGTCGCTCTGTGCTAGGGCTCTTAAAAGAGCCTTTGGGGTGTAGTTCGCTGCTGTTGACACACAAGGAAAGGGGAGAGAAAGTAGAAACATGTCTAAATATGAATGAGATATATCTGTACGAATTAAAATGCATTCAATTTCGGCAATGATTTTTGACTAATCAGGATGACTGCTAGATTTATCACTTACAATAATCAGACTGTAATATATACTGAAAAAAAGAGAAGAGAATAATTATTTTCATGGTATAAATTCCAAAAGTTAATAAAGGCTCTTGATCTGATGATACTTTACAACCCACTAACAAATAAGAATCCATATTAAGTCAGTAAAATACATTTTCTTTCTTGAAAATACTACTACTAATTAGTATTATTATTTTTAATACTGTTAACAGTAATAATAAAATATAATTATTATAATTATGAATAGTATCAATAATACTAATAATAACTTATTTTATTATTTGAGTTTATTATTAATAGTAGAAGTAGTAGTAATACTAATAATTAAGTTGGCTTGTGAAAGCCAACTTACTGATATTGTACTTAAACTTATTATTAAGTTGGCTTGTGAGAGCCAACTTACTGAAATCCTATTTAAACTTATTAGTGGTGCTTGCCATAGGCAAAGCAACACTAGTGTTCTTCTGTATACTTATTATTAGTGGTGCTTGCTGAAAGCAAGGCAACACTAGTGTTATCTTGCAAAAATTATTCCACACAAAGTTTGGCGCGTAACTCGTCCCGCACCGTTTATCACAGACCCCTGAGTGAGGCGTCAAATCGTGCGGCTCATTGAGGAGAGGTGTGCTATGACTTTTCTAAGCGATCGGGTGTACGATGTTCGCACAGCGGACGAAAAAGCAGCCAAAAAAATCCCATTGACTTAACATTGCGGAATGTTCAGAATTTCAAATCCCAACCGACTTTTTCACACACACAGACACAAAGGGCCTGACACCCCTGCATTTCTCTCCCTCTCTCTCTCCCTCAGAGGATTTATATTATCAAGCAGCCAATAAGTAATGGCCTAAAATCTTCATAGCCTCACCCTAGCAACCAATTACAGCACCCTAGCAACCGTAGGCCTCGTGCCATACCAAAGGCACTCGTTAATAAAGATTTTAAGAACTCTATAATAACTCTATAGTAACTATCTTTTACTATGTTATAAAAAATACATGCTGACATCACAAACCCCTGAGTGAGGCGTCAAATCGTGCGGCTTATTGAGGAGAGGTGTGCTATAACTTTTCTAAGAGATCGGGGGTACGGTAATTGCCCCAGGGGCAAAAAAGCGCCCCAAAAAAATCCCATAGACTTAACATTGCAACAAACTTTGACGAGTCATAGCTCAGAAATCAGATTTCACAGAAACGTGTGATTTGCCACATTGGAAGAGACTGACAGGCTCTGTAAGAACATACCTCACAATGGGGTAAAAGTTGCACCCCTGGGGGGCAGGAGCTGCCCAAAGTTGCCCCATTGACTTACTATGGTTTAGGACGGCCCATGAAATGGGTCGTCCTACACATTGCTAAGGGATTTTGTATTGAACATAGCTCTGGATCACAGTGTCATAGAGACAAGGGGGCGGGCTCATTTTACTCGGACGACCAATCAGTCTCTCAGGATCATTGTGAAGCTATTAAGCCACGCCCTAGCAACCATTTAGAGCACCTTAGCAACAAGTCCCATAGACTTCCATTGAAAGAGGTCAAAAGAATATCTCCGGATAGAAGTGTCATAGAAACACAAGGGTGGTCTCGTTTGACTCGGGGCAGCACACAGCCAATCATGAATCCCCTCAACACTTCCTAGTCCCTCCCTAGCAACCATTGTCGAGCACCTTAGCAACTAAAATCTATAGAGGGATATCTTCCATTCTGAATGTCACAGAGGCATGGGAGTTGGTTTATATCATTCACACTGACAATCAGTCTTTGGAGTTTCATGATTGGCAGCTGCTAAGCCACTCCCTAGCAACCAAACAGAGTACCCTAGCAACCATTTTGCAAGACATATATCTCTGTATCAGAACATCATATAGAGATGGGGTTAACACAAGTTTGACTCTGTGCAGCAAACAGCCAATCATTAATCATGTCAACACTTCCTAGCCCCTCCCTAGCAACCATTGTTGAGCACCTTAGCAACCAAAATCCATGAAGGGATATCTTCCATTCTAAATGTCACAGAGGCATGGGAGTTGGTTTATATCATTCATACTGACAA
This sequence comes from Gila robusta, assembly GCA_030770095.1. Taxonomy (NCBI): domain Eukaryota; kingdom Metazoa; phylum Chordata; class Actinopteri; order Cypriniformes; family Leuciscidae; genus Gila; species Gila robusta. The sequence goes on from JAVALU010002512.1 coordinate 204,298, forward strand.
GCAGCCTTTGGACTTTCATGACTGGCAGCTGCCAAGCCATTCCCTAGCAACCAAACAGAGTACCCTAGCAACCATTTTGCAAGACCTATATCTCTGCATCAGAACATCGTATAGAGATGTGGTTTGGCTCTTTTGACTCATGCTAGCAAACAGGGCTTCCAACATGCTACACATGCTAGCTGTGAATAGCTACATGCTAATAGCGATTAGGTAAGTGCTAAATCATGCCAAGAAAGTGTTAAGAACTCCAATAGTAACCATCTGTGACAACTACCAACCACCTAGTAACACCATAGCAACCACCCAGAATACCTTAGCAACCACCTAGCAACGTCCTAGCAACCACCCAGAATACCCTAGCAACCACCTAGCAACACCATAGCAACCACCCAGAATACCCTAGCAACCGCCTAGCAACCACCCAGAACACCCTAGGAACCTTCTAGCAACGCCCTAGCAACCACCCAGAATACCCTAGCAACGCCTAGCAACGCCCTAGCAACCACCCAGAATACCCTAGCAACCACCTAGCAACACCATAGCAACCACCCAGAACACCCTAGCAACGCCCTAGCAACCACCCAAAATACCCTAGCAACCAACCAGAACACCCTAGCAACCACCCAGAATACCCTAGCAACCACCCAAAACACCCTAGCAACCACTCAGAACACCTTAACAACGCCCTAGCAACCACCTGAACAGCATGAATAAGCCATATCTCGGCACCAGAACATAGTACAGACATGTTTGTTGGCTCGTATGCAATCATGTACCACACCCTAGCAACCGAGTGGCGAGTTTTGCCACTGCAAGCACCACTTCACATTTTCTTCTGGAAATGTACATTCTAGTTAAGTTGGCTTGTGAAAGCCAACTTACTGATATTGTACTTAAACTTATTATTAAGTTGGCTTGTGAGAGCCAACTTACTGATATTGTACTTAAACTTATTAAGTTGGCTTGTGAGAGCCAACTTACTGAAATCCTATTTAAACTTATTAGTGGTGCTTGCCAAAGGCAAGGCAACACTAGTGTTATCTTGCAAAAATTATTCCACACAAAGTTTGGCGCGTAACTCGTCCCACACCGTTTATCACAGACCTCTGAGTGAGGCGTCAAATCGACCGGCTCATTGAGGAGAGGTGTGCTATGACTTTTCTAAGCGATCGGGTGTACGATGTTCGCACAGCGGACGAAAAAGCGGCCAAAAAAATCCCATTGACTTAACATTGCGGAATGTTCAGAAATTCAAATCACAACTGTCACTTTCACACACACCCACAGAAAAGGGCCTGACAGCAGGGCTCTCTCTCTCTCCCTCAGAGGATTTATTTTATCAAGCAGCCAATAAGTAATGGCCTAAAATCTTCATAGCCACACCATAGCAACCAGTTACAGCACCCTAGCAACCGTGGGCGATAGGCACGAGGCCGCAGGCCTCGTGCCATACTAAATAACTCTATAAAAACTCTATAAAAACTCCTTTTAAAAACTCCATAGTAATCATCTGTTAAAAAATACACGCCGACATCACAGACCCCTGATTGAGGCGTCAAATTGTGCGGATTATTGAGGAGAGGTGTGCTGTGACTTTTCTTACCGGTCGGGGGTACGGTGTTTGCCCCAGGGGCAAATCATTGGGTAAAAAAAATCCCATAGACTTAACATTGCCACAAACTTTGACGACTCGTAGCACTGACCAATGATTTCTCAGAAACTTGTAATTTACCACATTTGAAGAGGCTGGCAGGCTCTGTAAGAACATACCTCACAATGGGGTAAAAGTTGCACCCCTGGGGGGCAGGAGCTGCTCAAATTTGCCCCATTGACTTACTATGGTGCATTACACATTGCATAGGTATTTTGTATTGAACATAGCTCTGGATCACAGTGTCATAGAGACAAGGGGACGGGCTCATTTTTCTCAGATGACCAATCAGTCTCTCAGGATCATTGTGAAGCTATTAAGCCACGCCCTAGCAACCATTTAGAGCACCTTAGCAACAAGTCCCATAGACTTCCATTGAAAGAGGTCAAAAGAATATCTCCGGATAGAAGTGTCATAGAAACACAAGGGTGGTCTCGTTTGACTCGGGGCAGCACACAGCCAATCATGAATCCCCTCAACACTTCCTAGCCCCTCCCTAGCAACCATTGTCGAGCACCTTAGCAACTAAAATCTATAGAGGGATATCTTCCATTCTGAATGTCACAGAGGCATGGGAGTTGGTTTATATCATTCATACTGACAAGCAACCTTTGGACTTTGATGACTGGCAGCTGCCAAGCCATTCCCTAGCAACCAAACAGAGTACCCTAGCAACCATTTTGCAAGACCTATATCTCTGCATCAGAACATCGTATAGAGATGTGGTTTGGCTCTTTTGACTCATGCTAGCAAACAGGGCTTCCAACATGCTACACATGCTAGCTGTGAATAGCTACATGCTAATAGCGATTAGGTATGTGCTAAATCATGCCAAGAAAGTGTTAAGAACTCCAATAGTAACCATCTGTGACAAATACCAACCACCTAGTCACACCATAGCAACCACCCAGAATACCTTAGCAACCACCTAGCAACCAGCCAGAATACCCTAGCAACCGCCTAGCAACACCATAGCAGCCACCCAGAATACCCTAGCAACCGCCTAGCAACCACCCAGAACACCCTAGCAACCGCATAGCAACCACCCACAATACCCTAGCAACCGCCTAGCAACCACCCAGAATACCCTAGCAACCACCTAGCAACACCATAGCAACCACCCAGAACACCCTAGCAACCGCCTAGCAACGCCCTAGCAACCACCAAGAATACCCTAGCAACTGCCTAGCAATGCCCTAGCAACCACCCAGAATACCCTAGCAAACGGCTAGCAACACCATAGCAATCACCCAGAACACCCTAGCAACCACCCAGAATACCCTAGCAACCGCCTAGCAACCACCCAGAACACCCTAGCAACCGCCTAGCAATGCCCTAGCAACCACCCAGAATACTCTAGCAACCACCTAGCAACACCATAGCAACCGCCCAGAACACCCTAGCAACCGCCTAGCAACGCCATAGCAACCACCCAGAATACCCTAGCAACCGCCTAGCAACGCCCTAGCATCCACTCAGAATACCCTAGCAACCTCCTAGCAACACCATAGCAACCACCCAGAACACCCTAGCAACCACCTAGCAACCACCCAGATCACCCTAGCAATGCCCTAGCAACCACCCAAAATACCCTAGCAACCAACCAGAACACCCTAGCAACCACCCAGAATACCCTAGCAACCACCCAAAACACCCTAGCAACCACTCAGAACACCTTAGTAACGCCCTAGCAACCACCTGAACAACATGAATAAGCCATATCTCAGCACCAGAACATCGTACAGACATGTTTGTTGGCTCGTATGCAATCATGTACCACACCCTAGCAACCGAGTGGTGAGTTTTGCCACTGCAAGCACCACTTCACATTTTCTTCTGGAAATGTACATTCTAGTTATTATTATTCTTCTGAGCGGAAAAAATTCTGACTCTAACTCCTCCTAGAGCTTTAACTCCACATACTCCAAACTCGGCTCAGACACTCAAACTGTTCTGACTCGAGTTGCTATATCTTTTCTAACTGATCGGACTTACGGTTTTCCTAAAAATGACGATCAAAACTCAGAAAAAATCATTTGAAAATCCCATTGACTTAACATTGCGGAATGTTCAGACTGTCAAACTCCCCAACTGTCAAAATTTCAAATCTAAACACCTTGAAGCCCTAGACTGAATCAAACTGCCATTCTATATACTATATGAGCCATTGAGACTCATTTAAACTAATAAACTCATCTAACTATTGCACTTATCTATCTAATCTTAAACTCATAATAAATTAATAAACTCTAAAATTTAACTCTTAGACTCATTTAAACTTATAAACTCTAAACTCATAAACTCTAAATTCATAAACTCATACTCTTATAAACTCTCATAAACTATTAAACTAATAAATTAATAAACTCTGGACACTTACTCATTTAAACTTATAAACTCTAAACTCATAAATTAATAAACTCTGAACTCTTACTCATTTAAACTTATAATCTCATGAATTTATACACTTATAAACTCATAAACATAGAACTCATGAATTCATAAACTATGAACTCTCATGAATTCATACTTATAACTTTAAACTCATAAATAGTTCACATACAACTCCAGAAACCAACAACTCAAATACCTGAACACCTACAACACCATGAACACCTAGAACCAACCAAAATACTTAAACACTGAACCGCCCAAATACTTACAACTTACAACTCATAGCAACCACCAAACTAGCAACCTATCAACCAGAACACCTAGAACACCAAAATACCTTAACATAAATAGTTCACCATAGCAACCACCCAGAACACCCTAGCAACCCTCAAAACCCTAGCAACCCTAGCAACCACCCAAACACCCTAGCAACACCAAAAACCTTAGAACACCTAGCAACCACCCAAAATACCTTAGAACACCCTAGCAACACCATAGCAACCACCCAAAATACCTTAAAACACCCTAGCAACACCATAGCAACCACCCAAAATACCTTAGAACACCCTAGCAACACCATAGCAACCACCCAGAACACCCTAGCAACACCCATAGCAACCACCCAGAACACCCTAGCAACCACCCAAAATACCTTAGAACACCCTAGCAACACCATAGCAACCACCCAAAATACCCTAGAACACCCTAGCAACACCAGAACACCCTAGCAACACCTAGCAACCACCCAAAATACCTTACAACACCCAGAACACCCTAGCAACCACCCAAAATACCTTAAATCACCCTAGCAACACCACCCAAAATACCTTAGAACACCCTAGCAACACCATAGCAACCACCCAGAACACCTAGCAACTCCTAGCAACACCCAGAACACCCTAGCAACCACCCAAAATACCTTAAACACCCTAGCAACACCATAGCAACCACCCAAAATACCTTAGAACACCCTAGCAACACCATAGCAACCACCCAGAACACCCTAGCAACACCTAGCAACCACCCAGAACACCCTAGCAACCACCCAAAATACCTAGAACACCCTAGCAACCACCCAAAATACCTTACAACACCCTAGCAACACCATAGCAACCACCCAAAATACCTTAGAACACCCTAGCAACCACCCAGAACACCCTAGCAACCGCCTAGCAACCACCCTAGAACACCCTAGCAACACCTAGCAACCACCCAGAACACCTAGCAACCAACCAAACACCTAGAACACCCTAGCAACCACCCAAAATACCTTAAACACCCTAGCAACACCATAGCAACCACCAAAATACCTTAGAACACCCTAGCAACCACCCAGAACACCCTAGCAACCACCAAATACCTAAACACCCTAGCAACACCCTAGCAACCACCCAAAATACCTTAGAACACCCTAGCAACACCATAGCAACCACCCAGAACACCCTAGCAACCACCCAAAATACCTTAGAACACCCTAGCAACACCATAGCAACCACCCAAAATACCTAGAACACCCTAGCAACACCATAGCAACCACCCAGAACACCCTAGCAACCACCCAAAATACCTTACAACACCCTAGCAACCACCCAAAATACCCAAGAACACCCTAGCAACACCATAGCAACCACCCAGAACACCCTAGCAACCACCTAACAACCACCCTAGCAACACCCTAGCAACCAACCAAAATACCTTAGCAACAACCTAGCAACCACCGAGAACACCCTAGCAACCACCCAAACCACCTAGCAACACCTAGCAACCACCCAGAACACCTTAGCAACCACTAGAAACACACTAGCAACTTTAAATTACTTCAAACTATACTTTAAACTTCTTTAAACTAATTCAAACTTTAAACTAATTTAAACTTCAAACTACTTTAAAATCCTAACTAATTTAAACTTTAAACTACTTTAAACTTTAAACTAATTTAAACTTCAAACTACTTTAAAATTCAAACTAATTTAAACTTCAAACTACTTTAAACTTCAAACTACTTTAAACTTCTTCAAACTTATTGGTCCAAACTTTCACAAGCCAACTTAAAGTTTGTCTCGACGAACTTTTTCTAGTTAGTGGTGCTTGCCAAAGGCAAGGCAACACTAGTGTTATCTTGCTAAAATTATTCCACACAAAGTTTGGCGCGTAACTCGTCCCGCACCGTTTATCACAGACCCCTGAGTGAGGCGTCAAATCGACCGGCTCATTGAGGAGAGGTGTGCTATGACTTTTCTAAGCGATCGGGTGTACGATGTTCGCACAGCGGACGAAAAAGCGGCCAAAAAAGTCCCATTGACTTAACATTGCGGAATGTTCAGAAATTCAAATCCCAACCGTCACTTTTCACACACACAGACACAAAGGGCCTGACACCCTGCTTTCTCTCCCTCTCTCTCTCCCTCAGAGGATTTATTTTATCAAGCAGCCAATAAGTAATGGCCTAAAATCTTCATAGCCACACCATAGCAACCAGTTACAGCACCCTAGCAACCGTGGGCGATAGGCAGGCGTCGTGCCATACTAAATAACTCTATAAAACTCTATAAAAACTCCTTTTAAAAACTCCATAGTAATCATCTGTTAAAAAATACACGCCGACATCACAGACCCCTGATTGAGGCGTCAAATTGTGCGGATTATTGAGGAGAGGTGTGCTGTGACTTTTCTTACCGATCGGGGGTACGGTGTTTGCCCCAGGGGCAAATCATTGGGTAAAAAAAATCCCATAGACTTAACATTGCCACAAACTTTGACGACTCGTAGCACTGACCAATGATTTCTCAGAAACTTGTAATTTACCACATTTGAAGAGGCTGGCAGGCTCTGTAAGAACATACCTCACAATGGGGTAAAAGTTGCACCCCTGGGGGGCAGGAGCTGCTCAAATTTGCCCCATTGACTTACTATGGGACTGTCCTACACATTGCATAGGGATTTTGTATTGAACATAGCTCTGGATCACAGTGTCATAGAGACAAGGGGACGGGCTCATTTTTCTCAGATGACCAATCAGTCTCTCAGGATCATTGTGAAGCTATTAAGCCACGCCCTAGCAACCATTTAGAGCACCTTAGCAACAAGTCCCATAGACTTCCATTGAAAGAGGTCAAAAGAATATCTCCGGATAGAAGTGTCATAGAAACACAAGGGTGGTCTCGTTTGACTCGGGGCAGCACACAGCCAATCATGAATCCCCTCAACACTTCCTAGCCCCTCCCTAGCAACCATTGTCGAGCACCTTAGCAACTAAAATCTATAGAGGGATATCTTCCATTCTGAATGTCACAGAGGCATGGGAGTTGGTTTATATCATTCATACTGACAAGCAACCTTTGGACTTTGATGACTGGCAGCTGCCAAGCCATTCCCTAGCAACCAAACAGAGTACCCTAGCAACCATTTTGCAAGACCTATATCTCTGCATCAGAACATCGTATAGAGATGTGGTTTGGCTCTTTTGACTCATGCTAGCAAACAGGGCTTCCAACATGCTACACATGCTAGCTGTGAATAGCTACATGCTAATAGCGATTAGGTAGTGCTAAATCATGCCAAGAAAGTGTTAAGAACTCCAATAGTAACCATCTGTGACAACTACCAACCACCTAGTAACACCATAGCAACCACCCAGAATACCTTAGCAACCACCTAGCAACGTCCTAGCAACCACCCAGAATACCCTAGCAACCGCCTAGCAACACCAAGCAACCACCCAGAATACCCTAGCAACCGCCTAGCAACCACCCAGAACACCCTAGCAACCGCCTAGCAACCACCCAGAATACCCTAGCAACCGCCTAGCAACGCCATAGCAACCACCCAGAATACCCTAGCAACCACCTAGCAACACCATAGCAACCACCCAGAACACCCTAGCAACCGCCTAGCAACGCCCTAGCAACTGCCTAGCAATGCCCTAGCAACCACCCAGAATTCCCTAGCAACCGCCTAGCAACACCATAGCAACCACCCAGAACACCCTAGCAACCACCTAGCAACCACCCAGAACACCCCAGCAACGCCCTAGCAACCACCCAAATTACCCTAGCAACCAACCAGAACACCCTAGCAACCACCCAAAACACCCTAGCAACCACCTGAACAGCATGAATAAGCCATATCTCAGCACCAGAACATCGTACAGACATGTTTGTTGGCTCGTATGCAATCATGTACCACACCCTAGCAACCGAGTGGCGAGTTTTGCTACTGCAAGCACCACTTCACATTTTCTTCTGGAAATGTACATTCTAGTTAGTGTGAATGCTTCAAGCATTCACACTATTGAAATCCAAATCTTTATTATTATTTCGTATTCTTCCGTGGTCGCTTTCTTCTCCTCTCTACTTTGTGCTACAAAAACCATTCAACTATCAAAATGTTCAGCTTTTAAATGACTTGTGTGCTATTACTTTTCTTTTTGATGTGACTTTCAGATTTCTTAAAAATTAATATTAAAAACCATAAAAATCCCATTGACTTTCATTGCAACATGTTCAAATTGAGCCAAGACTACGGTGGCCCAGTAGTGTACAACACAAAAACTCAAATCTAAACTCCCTGAAGCCCTAGACTCAATTAAACTACCATTCTATATGTACTAATGAACTATCTATCTATCTATCTATCTATCTATCTATCTATCTATCTATCTATCTATCTATCTTTATCTATCTTTCTTTCTAACTAATCTATCTTTCTTTCTTACTAATCTATCTTTCTTTCTTTACTAATCTATCTTTCTTTCTTTCTTTCTAACTAATCTATCTATCTTTCTTTCTAACTAATCTATCTTTCTTTCTTTCTAACTAATCTATCTATCTTTCTTTCTTTCTAACTAATCTATCTTTCATTCTTTCTACTAATCTATCTTTCTTTCTTTCTAACTAATCTATCTTTCTTTCTTTCTTTCTAACTAATCTATCTTCTTTCTTTCTAACTAATCTATCTTTCTTTCTTTCTAACTAATCTTCTATCTTTCTTTCTTTCTAACTAATCTATCTTTCTTTCTTTCTAACTAATCTATCTTTCTTTCTTTCTAACTAATCTATCTTTCTTTCTTTCTAACTAATCTATCTTTCTTTCTTTCTTTCTAACTAATCTATCTTTCTTTCTTTCTTTCTAACTAATCTATCTTCTTTTCTTTCTTTCTTTCTAACTAATCTATCTTTCTTTCTTTCTAACTAATCTATCTTTCTTTCTAACTAATCTATCTTTCTTTCTTTCTTTCTAACTAATCTTTCTTTCTTTCTAACTAATCTATCTATCTTTCTTTCTTTCTAACTAATCTATCTTTCTTTCTTTCTAATCTATCTATCTTTCTTTCTTTCTAACTAATCTATCTTTCTTTCTTTCTAACTAATCTATCTTTCTTTCTTTCTAACTAATCTTTCTTTCTTTCTAACTAATCTATCTTTCTTTCTTTCTAACTAATCTATCTTTCTTTCTTTCTAACTAATCTATCTTTCTTTCTTTCTAACTAATCTATCTTCTTTTTCTTTCTAACTAATCTATCTTTCTTTCTTTCTAACTAATCTATCTTTCTTTCTTCTAACTAATCTATCTTTCTTTCTTTCTTTCTTTCTATCTTTCTTTCTTTCTTTCTTATCTTTCTTTCTTTCTAACTAATCTATCTTTCTTTCTTTCTAACTAATCTATCTTTCTTTCTTTCTAACTAATCTATCTTTCTTTCTTTCTTTCTTTCTATCTTTCTTTCTTTCTAACTAATCTATCTTCTTCTTTCTTTCTAACTAATCTATCTTTCTTTCTTTCTAACTAATCTATCTTTCTTTCTTTCTAACTAATCTATCTTTCTTTCTTTCTAACTAATCTATCTTTCTTTCTTTCTAACTAATCTATCTTCTTTCTTTCTTTCTAACTAATCTATCTTTCTTTCTTTCTTTCTTTCTTTCTAACTAATCTATCTTTCTTTCTTTCTAACTAATCTATCTTTCTTTCTAACTAATCTATCTTTCTTTCTTTCTAACTAATCTATCTTTCTTTCTTTCTAACTAATCTATCTTTCTTTCTTTCTAACTAATCTATCTTTCTTTCTTTCTAATCTATCTATTCTTTCTTTCTTTCTAACTAATCTATCTTTCTTTCTTTCTAACTAATCTATCTTTCTTTCTTTCTAACTAATCTTTCTTTCTTTCTAACTAATCTATCTTTCTTTCTTTCTAACTAATCTATCTTTCTTTCTTTCTAACTAATCTATCTTTCTTTCTTTCTAACTAATCTATCTTTCTTTCTTTCTAACTAATCTATCTTTCTTTCTTTCTAACTAATCTATCTTTCTTTCTTTCTAACTATCTTTCTTTCTTTCTAACTAATCTATCTTTCTTTCTTTCTTCTATCTTTCTATCTTTCTTTCTTTCTTTCTATTCTTTCTTTCTTTCTAACTAATCTATCTTTCTTTCTTTCTACTAATCTATCTTTCTTTCTTTCTAACTAATCTATCTTTCTTTCTTTCTTTCTTTCTATCTATCTTTCTTTCTAACTAATCTATCTTTCTTTCTTTCTAACTAATCTATCTTTCTTTCTTTCTAACTAATCTATCTTTCTTTCTTTCTAACTAATCTATCTTTCTTTCTAACTAATCTATCTTTCTTTCTTTCTTTCTAACTAATCTATCTTTCTTTCTTTCTTTCTTTCTTTCTAACTAATCTATCTTTCTTTCTTTCTAACTAATCTATCTTTCTTTCTACTAATCTATCTATCTTTCTTTCTTTCTAACTAATCTATCTTTCTTTCTTCTAACTAATCTATCTTTCTTTCTTTCTAACTAATCTATCTTTCTTTCTTTCTACTAATCTTTCTTTCTTTCTTTCTAACTAATCTATCTTTCTTTCTTTCTAACTAATCTATCTTTCTTTCTTTCTAACTAATCTTTCTTTCTTTCTAACTAATCTATCTTTCTTTCTTTCTAACTAATCTATTCTTTCTTTCTAACTAATCTATCTTTCTTTCTTTCTAACTAATCTATCTTTCTTTCTTTCTAACTAATCTATCTTTTTTCTTTCTAACTAATCTATCTTTCTTTCTTTCTAACTACTCTATCTTTCTTTCTAACTAACTAATCTATCTTTTTCTTTCTTTCTTTCTTCTTCTTTCTTTCTAACTAATCTATCTTTCTTTCTTTCTGAGTAATCTATCCATATTTCTTTCTTTCTAACTAATCTATCTTTCTTTCTTTCTTTCTAACTTATCTTTCTTTCTAACTAATCTATCTATCTTTTTTCTTTCTAATTAATCTATCTTTCTTTCTTTCTAACTAACTAATCTATCTATCTTTCTTTCTTTCTAACTAATCTATCTTTCTTTCTAACTAATCTATCTTTCTTTCTTTCGACTAATCTATCTTTCTTTCTAACTAATCTATCTTTCTTTCTTTCTGACTAATCTATCTTTCTTTCTAACTAACTAATCTATCTTTTTTCTTTCTTATTCTTTCTTTCTTTCTAACTAATCTCTTTCTTTCATTCTAACTAATCTATCTTTCTTTCTTTCTAACTAATCTTTCTTTCTTTCTTTCTTTCTAACTAATCTATCTTTCTTTCTAACTAATCTATCTTTCTTTCTTTCTAACTAATCTATCTTTCTTTCTAACTAATCTATCTATCTTTCTTTCTATCTAATCTATCTTCTTTCTTTCTTTCTTTCTTTCTGACTAATTTATCTTTCTTTCTTTCTAACTAATCTATCCTTCATTCTTTTCTTTCTAACTAATCTCTTTCTTTCTTTCTTTCTTTCTAACTAATCTATGTTTCTTTCTAACTAATTTATCTATCTTTTTCTTTCTAACTAATCTATCTTTCTTTCTTTCTGACTAATCTATCTTTCTTCCTAACTAACTAATCTATCCTTCTTTCTTTCTTTTATTCTTTCATTCTTTCTTTCTAACTAATCTCTTTCTTTCATTCTAACTAATCTATCTTTCTTTCTTTCTAACTAATTTTTCTTTCTTTCTTTCTTTCTAACTAATCTATCTTTCTTTCTAACTAATCTATCTTTCTTTCTTTCTGATAATCTATCCATATTTTTTCTTTCTAACTAATCTGTCTTTCTTTCTTTCTGACTAATCTATCTTTCTTTCTAACTAACTAATCTATCCTTTTCTTTCTTTCTTTCTTTCTTTCTTTCTTTCTTTCTTTCTAACTAATCTCTTTCTTTCATTCTAACTAATCTATCTTTCTTTCTAACTAATCTTTCTTTCTTTCTAACTAATCTATCTTTCTTTCTAACTAATCTATCTTTCTTTCTTTCTGAGTAATCTATCCATATTTCTTTATTTCTAACTAATCATTTTCTTTCTTTCTTTCTAACTAATCTATCTTTCTTTCTAACTAATCTATCTATCTTTTTTCTTTCTAACTAATCTATCTTTCTTTCTAACTAACTAATCTATCTATCTTTCTTTCTTTCTAACTAATCTATCTTTCTTTTTAACTAATCTATCTATCTTTTTTCTTTCTAACTAATCTATCTTTCTTTCTTTCTGACTAATCTATCTTTCTTTCTAACTAACTAATCTATCCTTTTTCTTTCTTTCTTTCTTTCTAACTAATCTCTTTCTTTCATTCTAACTAATCTAGCTTTCTTTCTTTCTAACTAATCTCTTTCTTTCTTTATTTCTTTCTTTCTTTCTAACTAATCTCTTTCTTTCTTTCTTTCTTTCTAACTAATCTATCTTTCTTTCTAACTAATCTATCTTTCTTTCTTTCTTTCTAACTAATCTAGCTTTCTTTCTAACTAATCTATCTATCTTTCTTTCTTTCTAACTAATCTATCTTTTTTCTTTCTGACTAACTTATCTATCTTTCTTTCTTTCTAACTAATCTATCTTTCTTTCTAACTAATCTATCTTTCTTTCTTTCTGACTAATCTATCTTTCTTTCTAACTAATCTATCTTTCTTTCTTTCTGACTAATCTATCTTTCTTTCTGACTAATCTATCTTTCTTTCTAACTAACTAATCTATCTTTTTTCTTTCTTATTCTTTCTTTCTTTCTTTCTAACTAATCTCTTTCTTTCATTCTAACTAATCTATCTTTCTTTCTTTCTAACTAATCTCTTTCTTTCTTTCTTTCTTTCTAACTAATCTATCTTTCTTTCTAACTAATCTCTTTCTTTCTTTCTTTCTAACTAATCTATCTTTCTTCTAACTAATCTATCTATCTTTTTCTTTCTAACTAATCTATCTTTCTTTCTTTCTTTCTGACTAATCTATCTTTCTTTCTTTGTAACTTATCTATCCTTCTTTCTTTCTTTCTAACTAATCTCTTTCTTTCTTTTCTTTCTAACTAATCTATCTTTCTTTCTAACTAATTTATCTATTTTTTCTTTCTAACTAATCTATCTTTCTTTCTTTCTGACTAATCTATCTTTCTTCCTAACTAACTAATCTATCTTCTTTCTTTCTTTCTTTCTTTCTGTCTTTCTTTCTTTCTTTCTTTCATTCTAACTAATCTCTTTCTTTCATTCTAACTAATCTATCTTTCTTTCTTTCTAACTAATCTTTCTTTCTTTCTTTCTAACTAATCTATCTTTCTTTCTAACTAATCTATCTTTCTTTCTTTCTGAGTAATCTATCCATATTTTTTCTTTCTAACTAATCTGTCTTTCTTTCTTTCTGACTAATCTATCTTTCTTTCTAACTAACTAATCTATCCTTTCTTTCTTTCTTTCTTTCTTTCTTTCTTTCTAACTAATCTCTTTCTTTCATTCTAACTAATCTATCTTTCTTTCTTTCTAACTAATCTTTCTTTCTTTCTTTCTAACTAATCTATCTTTCTTTCTAACTAATCTATCTTTCTTTCTTTCTGAGTAATCTATCCATATTTCTTTATTTCTAACTAATCTATTTTCTTTCTTTCTTTCTAACTAATCTATCTTTCTTTCTAACTAATCTATCTATCTTTTTTATTTCTAACTAATCTATCTTTCTTTCTTTCTAACTAACTAATCTATCTATCTTTCTTTCTTTCTAACTAATCTATCTTTCTTTTTAACTAATCTATCTATCTTTTTTCTTTCTAACTAATCTATCTTTCTCTCTTTCTAACTAATCTATCTTCTTTCTTTTCTTTCTAACTAATCTCTTTCTTTCTTTCTTTCTTTCTAACTAATCTATCCTTCTTTCTTTCTTTCTAACTAATCTCTTCTTTCTTTCTTTCTTTCTAACTAATCTATGTTTCTTTCTAACTAATTTATCTATCTTTTTCCTTTTTAACTAATCTATCTTTCTTTCTTTCTGACTAATCTATCTTTCTTCCTAACTAACTAATCTATCCTTCTTTCTTTCTTTTATTCTTTCTTTCTTTCTTTCTAACTAATCTCTTTCTTTCATTCTAACTAATCTATCTTTCTTTCTTTCTAACTAATTTTTCTTTCTTTCTTTCTAACTAATCTATCTTTCTTTCTAACTAATCTATCTTTCTTTATTTCTGAGTAATCTATCCATATTTTTTCTTTCTAACTAATCTGTCTTTCTTTCTTTATTTCTGACTAATCTATCTTTCTTTCTAACTAACTAATCTATCCTTTTCTTTCTTTCTTTCTTTCTTTCTTTCTTTCTTTCTTTCTTTCTAACTAATCTCTTTCTTTCATTCTAACTAATCTATCTTTCTTTCTTTCTAACTAATCTTTCTTTCTTTCTAACTAATCTATCTTTCTTTCTAACTAATCTATCTTTCTTTCTTTCTGAGTAATCTATCCATATTTCTTTATTTCTAACTAATCTATTTTCTTTCTTTCTTTCTAACTAATCTATCTTTCTTTCTAACTAATCTATCTATCTTTTTCTTTCTAACTAATCTATCTTTCTTTCTTTCTAACTAACTAATCTATCTATCTTTCTTTCTTTCTAACTAATCTATCTTTCTTTTTAACTAATCTATCTATCTTTTTTCTTTCTAACTAATCTATCTTCCTTTCTTTCTGACTAATCTATCTTTCTTTCTAACTAACTAATCTATCCTTTTTTCTTTCTTTCTTTCTTTCTTTCTTTCTTTCTTTCTAACTAATCTCTTTCTTTCATTCTAACTAATCTAGCTTTCTTTCTTTCTAACTAATCTCTTTCTTTCTTTCTTTCTTTCTTTCTAACTAATCTCTTTCTTTCTTTCTTTCTAACTAATCTAGCTTTCTTTCTAACTAATCTATCTATCTTTCTTTCTTTGTAACTAATCTATCTTTTTTCTTTCTGACTAACTTATCTATCTTTCTTTCTTTCTTTCTAACTGATCTATCTTTCTTTCTAACTAATCTATCTTTCTTTCTTTCTGACTAATCTATCTTTCTTTCTAACTAATCTATCTTTCTTTCTTTCTGACTAATCTATCTTTCTTTCTGACTAATCTATCTTTCTTTCTAACTAACTAATCTATCCTTTTTTCTTTCTTTATTTCTTTCTTTCTTTCTTTCTTTCTAACTAATCTCTTTCTTTCATTCTAACTAATCTAGCTTTCTTTCTTTCTAACTAATCTCTTTCTTTCTTTCTTTCTTTCTAACTAATCTATCTTTCTTTCTAACTAATCTATCTTTCTTTCTTTCTTTCTAACTAATCTATCTTTTTTCTAACTAATCTATCTATCTTTTTTCTTTCTAACTAATCTATCTATCTTTCTTTCTTTCTAACTAATCTATCTTTTTTCTTTCTGACTAACTTATCTATCTTTCTTTCTTTCTTTCTTTCTTTCTAACTAATCTATCTTTCTTTCTAAGTAATCTATCTTTCTTTCTTTCTTTCTAACTAATCTATCTTTCTTTCTAACTAATCTATCTATCTTTTTTCTTTCTAACTAATCTATCTTTCTTTCTAACTAATCTATCTTTCTTTCTTTCTGACTAATCTATCTTTTTTTCTAACTAACTAATCTATCCTTTTTTCTTTCTTTCTTTCTTTCTTTCTTTCTTTCTTTCTTTCTTTCTTTTTTTCTAACTAATCTCTTTCATTCTAACTAATCTATCTTTCTTTCTTTCTAATCTATCTTTCTTTCTAACTAATCTATCTATCTTTTTTCTTTCTAACTAATCTATATTTCTTTCTTTCTAACTAATCTATCTTTCTTTCTAACTAATCTGTTTCTTTCTTTCTTTCTTTCTTTCTAACTAATCTCTTTCTTTCATTCTAACTAATCTATCTTTCTTTCTTTCTAACTAATCAATCTATCTTTCTTTGTAACTAATCTATCTATCTTTCTTTCTAACTAATCAATCTTTTTTCTTTCTGACTAATCTATCTTTTTTCTTTCTAACTAATCTATCTATCTTTCTTTCTAACTAATCTATCTTTTTTCTTTCTAACTAATCTATCTTTCTTTCTTTCTAACTAACCTTTCTTTCTTTCTTTCTAACTAATCTATCTTTCTTTCTTTCTTTCTAACTAATCTTTCTTTCTTTCTTTCTTTCTTTCTTTCTAACTAATCTATCTTTCTTTCTACCTAATCTATCTTTCTTTCTAACTAATCTATCCATCTTTCTTTCTAACTAATCTATCGTTCTTTCTTTCTAACTAATCTATCTTCCTTTCTAACTAATCTATATTTCTAACTAATCTATCGTTCTTTCTTTCTCACTAATCTATCTATCTTTCTTTCTAACTAATCTATCTTTCTTTCTTTCTCACTAATCTATCTTTCTTTCTTTCTTTCTAACTAATCTTTCTTTCTTTCTTTCTAACCAATCTATCTATCTTTCTTTCTAACTAATATTTCTTTCTAACTAATCTATCTTTCTTTCTAACTAATCTATCTTCCTTTCTTTCTAACTAATATTTCTTTCTTTCTAACTTATCTATCTTTCTTTTTAACTAATCTATCTTTCTTTCTAACAAATCTATCTTTCTTTCTTTTTAACTAATATTTCTTTCTTTCTAACCTATCTATCTATCTATCTATCTAATCCATCTTTCTTTCCTTCTAACTAATATTTCTTTCTTTCTAACCTATCTATCTATCTAATCCATCTTTCTTTCTTTCTAACAAATCCATCTTTCTTTCTTTCTTTCTTTCTTTCTAACTAATCTATCTTTCTTTCTTTCTAACTAATCTATCTATCTTTCTTTCTAACAATCTATCTATCTTTCTTTCTAACTAATATATCTTTCTAACTAATCTATCTTTCTTTCTAACTAATCTATCTTTCTTTCTTTCTAACTAATCTTTCTTTCTTTATCTCTTTTTAAACTAATCTTTCTTTCTTTCTTTCTAACTAATCTTTCTTTCTTTCTTTCTTTCTAACTAATCTATCTTTCTTTCTTTCTAACTAATCTATCTATCTTTCTTTCTAACAAATCTATCTATCTTTCTTTCTAACTAATATATCTTTCTAACTAATCTATCTTTCTTTCTAACTAATCTATCTTTCTTTCTTTCTAACTAATCTTTCTTTCTTTATCTCTTTTTAAACTAATCTTTCTTTCTTTCTTTCTAACTAATCTTTCTTTCTTTCTTTCTTTCTAACTAATCTCTCTTTTAGTGAAACCAATCTTTCTGTCTATCTAACTAATCTTTCTTTTCTTTTCTAACTAATCCATCTATCCGACTTCAAACTACTTTAAAGTTCTTCAAACTCTCTGGTCCGGCTTTCTCAAGCCAACTTAAAGTTTGTCTCATCAAACTTTTTTTCTAGTTATTATTATTATTGTAACAGACTTTGTTGGATTGTACATGACAGAATCCAACAAAGTCTTTTACTATAATACCGGTAATGATGTACTGGCGCTCGTTGTATATGTGTGTATGCAATGTATTTTTCCCCTCGGGGCTTGCCGTAGATAGAAATGGGTCAATTGCTGCACAAAACATACCGTAAATAATCTTGCAAACATACTTTTATCTTGCTCTTTTTTTCTCCTCCTCTGTCATTTTCTTCTTTCTATTTTCGGCACCAGAGGGATACGTCCTTTTTTGTGACATGGCTTAACATTACGGTGACAATGCGCAGTTGCGCACGAATTGTCTATGCACGCGCGACGTGTCTAGATTATGCGCATGACTTAAACGCTGGCAGACACAGCAGCAGTTGTAGGCAGGTATATTGATCATGAAATCAGAATTTTCTTGTCTTTAATTATTCATTCATTCATTCATTCATTCATATTAATTCATTCATTTATGTCACTTGTTTAAGTCATCTAAACTTCTCGATTTTTCGACTCGATTGGGGGGCCCCTGGTGGCCAAGGGGCCCCAAGCAGCCGCTTAGTTCGCTTATGCCTCGGGCCGGCCCTGATGCACATCAAAATGCATTTAAAAATGGGAAGAATAGATGATAGTCATTAGCATTGGCCTTATGTGCCAGTATTTTGAGGGGGCACCAATGATGATCCTTGCTCACTTGGTGCCCGATTCAAAGACACTTACCTGGCCTTACCTATCTCAATGGCTCTCTAAATAAGTGTAAAAGACTTGTTAATCTAGCAGTAAAAAATGGCATTAGAATGGGCATAGTAGCATGTGAAAAGGCAAAATGTACAAATATAGTATATTCAGACTTTTGGTCAACACAGTCAACATTAGACCTAAATAGTTCACAACAAGATGTACACATCTACTACACATTCATGCATTATTCTCTAGAGCAACCTATTAACATGGGATTGTATCTGTTCATTCAGTCAAGCAAAGCACTTCACTATATGCTTGTATGAATGATTTATTTACTAGGTGAATGCTGGAGTAGCAGGTGATTCTGCTCTTCTTCAGGACATAAACTACAAACCAGAGCAACAAAACCTTGACTGTCACTGTGAACCTGGATAACACAAGGTCTTTTTGCATATACTGTATAAGCAACTTACATCAAGCTATACTCTTTGAAAAAGCAGTTAGCAGCACTGCCAGCTACTAACAAAAAGTAGCTATCTACACTAAAGCAACTAAAGCAAAAAACATATTTTTGAGCAAGAGTGCTGTTCTGAATAAATGTAAATTTAAATAAAATTTTGATCTAAAATGATGATTTCTGAATGAATAAAATAAGTAGAGGTTGATTCAGTGAATCTTATCTTTTTGAATCTTACATTTATGTAGGCCTTCCAAATTAACCGATTCGATCAAATAAATGTATCTATCTCAAGGAAATCTCAAGGGAACCATTCACAGCAAGAGTATGAACATTTATCCTCAGTGTGCTAAACCCTCTGTTAAAATGTAAAAAAAATAAAAATAAAAATTGCATAAAATGAAACATTACTTTTTGATGAAAGTGGGAATTAGGCTTTTTATGTATGTTGCCTGAAGGAAAAACTGTGCAAAAATGGAAAGAAAATAAAGGGTTAAGGGAATACACATAATTTCCTTATTCCCTCATATCCTCCTCCAAAAGAACATCACCCGGATTAATCAGCTGAAAGTGTTGACTGAGCAGTCACAGATAACACACACACACACACACACACACACACACACAGAGGTGTCCGGGGAGTCATGGTGATCTCTCCGTCCTCCGATGATGATAATCACATAACGCTCAGTCTCAAGAGAACACACTCATAGACTTCATCTAAAATGAGAAGGAAGACTCACATACACACATAGAGAAGGATCTCTCACATACATGATGCATGCATGCAGCAGGTCCTTATGATTGAAAAACACAGGGGTGATACTTCTAATAGGGGTAGCTTTCTATCTCCTAGGATGATTTAAATATATACAGGTCCTTCTCAAAAAATTAGCATATTGTGATAAAGTTCATTATTTTCCATAATGTAATGATAAAAATTAAACTTTCATATATTTTAGATTCATTGCACACCAACTGAAATATTTCAGGTCTTTTATTGTTTTAATACTGATGATTTTGGCATACAGCTCATGAAAACCCAAAATTCCTATCTCAAAAAATTAGCATATCATGAAAAGGTTCTCTAAACGAGCTATTAACCTAATCATCTGAATCAACTAATTAACTCTAAACACCTGCAAAAGATTCCTGAGGCTTTTAAAAACTCCCAGCCTGTTTCATTACTCAAAACCGCAATCATGGGTAAGACTGCCGACCTGACTGCTGTCCAGAAGGCCATCATTGACACCCTCAAGCAAGAGGGTAAGACACAGAAAGAAATTTCTGAACAAATAGGCTGTTCCCAGAGTGCTGTATCAAGGCACCTCAGTGGGAAGTCTGTGGGAAGGAAAAAGTGTGGCAAAAAACGCTGCACAACGAGAAGAGGTGACCGGACCCTGAGGAAGATTGTGGAGAAGGACCGATTCCAGACCTTGGGGGACCTGCGGAAGCAGTGGACTGAGTCTGGAGTAGAAACATCCAGAGCCACCGTGCACAGGCGTGTGCAGGAAATGGGCTACAGGTGCCGCATTCCCCAGGTCAAGCCACTTTTGAACCAGAAACAGCGGCAGAAGCGCCTGACCTGGGCTACAGAGAAGCAGCACTGGACTGTTGCTCAGTGGTCCAAAGTACTTTTTTCGGATGAAAGCAAATTTTGCATGTCATTCGGAAATCAAGGTGCCAGAGTCTGGAGGAAGACTGGGGAGAAGGAAATGCCAAAATGCCTGAAGTCCAGTGTCAAGTACCCACAGTCAGTGATGGTCTGGGGTGCCATGTCAGCTGCTGGTGTTAGTCCACTGTGTTTTATCAAGGGCAGGGTCAATGCAGCTAGCTATCAGGAGATTTTGGAGCACTTCATGCTTCCATCTGCTGAAAAGCTTTATGGAGATGAAGATTTCATTTTTCAGCACGACCTGGCACCTGCTCACAGTGCCAAAACCACTGGTAAATGGTTTACTGACCATGGTATTACTGTGCTCAATTGGCCTGCCAACTCTCCTGACCTGAACCCCATAGAGAATCTGTGGGATATTGTGAAGAGAAAGTTGAGAGACGCAAGACCCAACACTCTGGATGAGCTTAAGGCCGCTATCGAAGCATCCTGGGCCTCCATAACACCTCAGCAGTGCCACAGGCTGATTGCCTCCATGCCACGCCGCATTGAAGCAGTCATTTCTGCAAAAGGATTCCCGACCAAGTATTGAGTGCATAACTGAACATAATTATTTGAAGGTTGACTTTTTTTGTATTAAAAACACTTCTTTTATTGGTCGGATGAAATATGCTAATTTTTTGAGATAGGAATTTTGGGTTTCCATGAGCTGTATGTGTCACCTAGTGACCAACGTTAAATTATAAACTCAGGTCCCAGCCACAGAAACCCAACAGACAGTCGAGGTTGCATACAAAAAAATACACTTTATTGATGGACCAGCAAGCATTAAATAGAAACACTAATACGTAGGAGAAAGAGTTCACTAAAATCAAGTCTCTGAAACCCTTTTGAGAGAGGTTAAGATTCAGTGACTGGGTAGCTTCTCAGTGGTTTGCTCCAGCTGTCCTCCGTCAAAACAGTCAAACGGACGCGTCCAAAGGGTCACGGTAGTCGTCAGACCCACAGGAAAAAGTTACGGTACTCCAGGCAGCAAGCAGCGAGCGTCGAGGGAGGTTCGAAGATAGCCACTCAGTCTTCGAGACAATGCCAGAACCACAGGATGGGTATTGCCAAGGCTAAAAGCAAGCAACCACAATGAACACCAACACCACCAGTAGCAGAAGAACACACATTCACACTGTGTGGTAATAAAATATAGTTACGGCCCTTCAGGCAACAATAGCGAGCGTTGAGGGGGGTTCAAAGGTAGCCACACAGTCTTCAGGACCACGCCAGACACTGGAACCACAGGATGGGTATTGCTGAGGCTAGGAACAAACAACCACAATGAACACCGACACCACAGATAGCAGAAGAACATGCATTCACACTGTGTGGTAGAAAAATATAGTTACGGCCCTTCAGGCAACAATAGCGAGCGTTGAGGAAATCCAACTGCAGTATACCGGTGTTCGAGCAGCGAGGCCTGGGAACCTGGGCTTAACAGTTACAGAGCAGGAGCATGCATTGACCACAATGGCAGCCGATCAACCACCACCAAGCAAGACCTCTTTCTCTTCCAAAGGACCAGTTTTTATCTTCCTTCAACCCAAGCATGGCCAGCCGGTAAACAATTAGTTGGTAATTGAAATCATCAGCATCAAAGCAGAGGCAATAATAAAATTACTCAATGACAGGAAGTATCGCCCAAATATGGGTAAAAAGGTGGAGCATTATAACGAGTTCTAATAAACTAATTTCATCACATTAGTAGGGGAGGAAGCACAGTCCAAATATGGGCATAGTAGTGAACAGGAAGCAGGTTGCCAGGTTTGTCCATGAACGGGTGTCTAAAAAGAGTCAAATAGGGCAGATTAAGTAGTAGCCACAACAAAACCCACTACAAATTTGATGCACACGCACAGTGAATAACCACTACAATTCAGAGTGCAAATATGTTCATGCACACAGTAAACACCATCACACATGATACACCACACACAGTAAGGCCCTAATGTCTCTTCCAATTAAAAACAAAAAAAAAGTACTGGTTCAACCTGTGACATTTTACCCCCCACTTTTCTGGTGGTCGCCCCGACCACTATCTATATGTGCCCGTACCTGGTTGGGGGGTGCCCCCTGGTGGATCTTTGTGACTGCCTTAGTGCCCCACCTGTTGGACTCACCATAGGGAGGTTTGGCGGACAGGACACGGTTTCAGACTGTATTATATGCTCCAATTCACCTGTCAGTTCTTGGGTCAACCGGTTTGGAGTCTGTGCCGTTGGATCTACTCCACTAGCTGCAATCAGCAGATCTCTCTCTGGGTTTGGTACAACTGAAGTGATGGCGGGGGTATGACCAGTGGGCTGGTGCTGATGGACGAGTGGAGTGACCATGACCGGATACCAGGACATGGCCTGTATTTGACTTGTAGATGGTTCCCCTTCTGAAGGTCCCTCCCTTGACATGTTAACCGGGCAACAGCGCAAGTTATTACGGTGAATGGTCTTAGTGGGGCCTTCATGACCTTCTGGACAAATTACATAGACCGGTCGATCGGCTCGAGGTCGGGCTACCACCACCCAAACATCCGGACCCCAACGCGGTGCCAGCTTGCCCTTGGCACGTCTTCGAAAATTCCTCGGAAGAACACGTTCCCCTGGAAGAAGCGAATCCACTTTGGCCCGTCAATCATACCTTTGCTGGTCCTTCTGTTGCTGCCTCTCAGCATTTTCCTTTACTATGTTGTAGGCTTGTGTCAGAATTCTGTAGTGTTGCTTCACCCAATCTGACAGGGAATATCTTGGTACGGGAGGGGATGAGGCTACGACCCAGTCAACTGGGAGGCGCGCATGTCGGCCAAAGACGATGAAATGAGGGGTCATACCAGTGGAACCATGGGTGGTGTTATTATAAGCCTGCAGTAACGCAGGGAGACTCTGTGGCCAGTGGTTCTGATCAGCTTCTGAAAGAGAACTAAGGAGAGACAGCAAAGTTTGGTTAAACCTCTCGCACGCACCATTACCTTGAGGATGGTAAGAGGTGGTTCGGGACTGTTTACATCCATACAACTGGCACAGTTGTTCCATTACTGCTGACTGAAAGGCCCCCCCACGATCAGAGAGGATCCTTTCTGGGCACCCCACCACCTGGATCACGGCACTGTACAGGGCTTTGGCTGTAGTGGTCGCAGACTGGTCCTTCGTTGGTACTGCAAAGGCATACTTGGAGAAGAGATCAGTCATGACTAAGATGTACGGGAAATGGTCCCCGGGTCTTCCCAGTGACAGGTAATCTATTCCCAATACCTCAAAGGGGTAGGATGTGGAAATTGGTGCCAGGGGAGCTTTTACCTCAGGTCCAGGCTTCTGCCGAAGACAACGAGGGCAGGTCGCCGTCCAGGTCTGCACACTCTTCAGCATGCTGGGCCAATAGAACCGTCTCCTCAAAACTGACCAGACCTTCTCTGCTCCTTGATGGCCCAAGCTTTCATGATACTGTTGCCATAGCGCTCGTGTTTCCTGCTCCGGGACCAACACTTGCCAATATATCTCACCAGTCCTTGGGTCGGTGCATCGGCGTTGCATTTGATTGTCATGAATTACAATACGTTCCCACTCACGAAGGAGTCGCTTTACCTGTTGAGGAGCCCCTTTTCGTTCATGCGGTGGTGGAAGCGTGTTTGCAGCCTTCCAGGTCCACAGAAGCTGCAGCCCTGGGTCCTGAAACTGGCAGTTATACCATCGGTCCGGAGTCTGATGAGTATCCTCTACAGGACGGGCCGAATCAGCTGGTTCAGCCACCACCCTTACCACAGCGTCGACACACTCGCCTGGCAACCTGGAAAGGGCATCAGCATTTTTGTTAGTTCTACCAGGGCGAAACTTGATGGTATACCGGTAGTTGGCCAGCTGGTTCACCCAACGTTGCTCCACAGCTCCCAGGTTGGCAGTGGCTAGATGTACAAGCGGACTGTTGTCTGTAAAAACTTCTATGGTGACCCCCCACAGGTAGTCTTTGAACTTCTCTGTTATGGCCCATTTCAGAGCTAAAAGTTCAAGTTTGAATGAGCTGTAATTTTGGTCATTTCTTTCCGTGAGGTGCAGACTCCGGCTGGCAAAAGCTATGACTCTCTCTTGGCCATCCTGTTCTTGGGCCAGTACTGCTCCCAAGCCTTCCAGGCTGGCATCAGTATACAGCCGGAAGGGCAGAGAGAAGTCGGCATATGCAAGGACCGGGGCACATGCCAAGTTTTTCTTAAGCCGGTCAAAGGAATCCTGGCAAGCTTCAGTCCAATTCACCTGGGTATTTCCCTGTCGAACAGTGGCCGTTCCTTTCAGCAAGGTATGAAGAGGGGCAGCAATTTGTGAAAAGCCATGAATGAATCTCCTATAATACCCCGCAAAGCCCAGAAAGGAACACACCTGTTTGATGGTTTGTGGGACAGGCCATTCCCTCACCACGGCTGTCTTCTGAGGGTCAGTGGCTACTCCCTGGTTGCTGATGACATGGCCCAAGTAGGTTACCTGTTGCTGGAACAACTTGCACTTCCTTGGTTGCAACTTCAGGCCATGCTCATGCAACTTCCGAAACACCTGTTCCAAGTGGTGAAGATGGCTGTCAAAGTCAGGGGAAAACACGACCACATCATCTAAATAAATTAACAGAAAGTCATGCACCATAGACCCCAAGCACCTCTGCATGAGCCTCTGGAAGGTTGCTGGTGCATTACACAGGCCAAAAGGCATGCGGTCAAATTCATAGAGGCCCATGGGGGTGGTGAATGCGGTCTTCTGACGGTCTTGGGGGTCCATTTCTACTTGCCAGTATCCACTAGCGAGGTCGAGTGTGGAATACCATTGGGCCCTCTTCAACCCGGTGAGGGACTCTTCGATGCGAGGTAGTGGATAAGCATTACTTGTGCGTAACTGCATTCAGCTTACGATAATCCACACAAAACCTCCAAGTGCCATCCTTCTTTTTAACCAGGACTACTGGGGCTGCCCATGGACTGGAGCTTTCACGAACCACCCCACTGTCCAGCATGCCCTGGAGAAGGGTCCTCAGTTCCGGATACAGACTTGGGGGGACGGGACGGTAGCGCTCTCGACAAGGCGGAGCAGCACCCGTGGGTATCTGATGCTGTACTGCATTGGTTCTGCCAAAGTCATCGTCATGTGAGGCGAACACGCTGCTCCATTTCTTTAAGAGCTGCATGAGGCGTTGGTGTTGATCTGGGTTTAGACCATCTCCCCCAATGGCAAAGACAGGATGGAAATCTGTAAGAGTAGAGGGTTCAGAGGGGTTAGTCACAGCTCGAATTGCCACTTCCACAGCTCCAGAGTCGTCAGGCTGGACCACTAACTCCTGTCCCATTTGGACATCGCACTCGTCAGTCTGTGTCACCTTAGCCAATGGCCGGCGCAGTGGGACCTCTACTGGATAAGGATTTGGGTTGCACATCCTCATTGGCAGATTACCTCCACTCACCACCACTAGGGACCGTGCTACATACCATTCCCCATCCTGATCCTCGAGGGGTTCTATTAATGCATTGTGGACTGTCTTGGGGGCTCCTTCCTGAAGCTGAGCCCATACCACCATCTCAGACTCAGGGGGGATAACCACTGGTGGCTGCCGGGGCAGTCGGGCAACCCCTTGAAAGGGAATGGCAGGCCCTTCAGCTGTCACCCTCTGGCAAACGGAGAAGGCTTGTTCCCAAACTTGACCTGCTACAGGCGACACAAGAGACTTAAAAGCGGTCAACCCAGGGTGCTTACCCTTGGTCAATTCATCCCAACAGTGTGCAATTACATTTGTATGAGCCATATTCATTCTGTATTATTTTATGTAATTTTGTCCTGTGCCACTAGGGGGCTGTATGTGCTTTGTGGCTCAGCTGATCTCGGGTCAGCCGGTTAGGCCATTTAACTTGGAGGAAACTCAGACACAGGTGTTGCTGATTTGGGAAGCAAACAGTTTTCGACTGTGCCTAGTGTCTTGCCTTTGTGTGATCAATACGGTTTGTTGTTTTTGTATGTATGTATTATGAGTTAAGATATTGCCGCTGTATGATATATGGAGGAAAATAAACTTGCTAGATAATAGTAACATTACTGAACTCTCCGTGTTTGATATGTGTGAGATCACACGGCACACGTCTAAACTTAATCCGCTGTATAAGCAACCAGTACTCGACTTCGTTTAGGACTTAGTCAGTACAATTTAGGTCGAAAACTGTTTGCTTCCCAAATCAGCAACACCTGTGTCTGAGTTTCCTCCAAGTTAAATGGCCTAACCGGCTGACCCGAGATCAGCTGAGCCACAAAGCACATACAGCCCCCTAGTGGCACAGGACAAAATTACATAAAATAATACAGAATGAATATGGCTCATACACTCCAGCCCCTAATTGCGTCTGCCAGTGCAATTACACCAAATTCAAAAGAGCCATAAATACCGAAAATATACCCCAAGGGAACCAATTACTCTTTAGCTTCATTAAGCAAGCATAATTTAGTTATGGGTCGTTCAATGATGTTTGTCTTGGTCTTCAAACGAACCACACGAACCAGACCTCTCTTATCAGGGAAGGTTTCCAAGACTCTTCCTAGCATCCATGACCCACGTGGTGCTGTGGAGTCCGCAACCATGACCAGGTCTCCAGGAACAAAACTCCTCTTCTCCTGGTTCCATTTTTGACGCTCCTGTAAAAGCGGTAAGTACTCGCGGATCCACCTCTTCCAAAAGAGATCCGAAATGTACTGGGTTTGTTTCCACCTTCTCCTTGCGTAAACATCCCCTTTGTTGAACAGTCCTGGTGGGAGAACTGGTTTTCCTTTGAGGAGTAGCAGATGGTTTGGCGTCAATGCCTCAAGATCGTTGGGATCCTCTGACAGTCTTGTGATGGGGCGATCGTTAAGCATAGCTTCAGCCTCACAGAGCACGGTATGGAACCCTTCATCATCCAAGGTTTGCTGACGGAGCACAGAGCACAAGATCTTCCTGATCATCCTTATCATGCGCTCCCATGCGCCACCGTGATGTGACCCAGTTGGAGGGTTAAAGCTCCACTTGATTCCCTTTTTGGACAAGGCTCTTTCAATGCGGTCATGATTTAAAGAGGCCAAGGCTTCTCGCAACTCCCTTTCTGCACCCACAAAGTTGGTGCCATTGTCAGATCTCAAGTGCGAAATTTGTCCTCTTCGACAGATGAACCTTCGCAGCGCGTTGATGCACGAGTCTGTGTCAAGAGAATAGGCCACTTCCAGGTGCACGGCCCTGCTTGTCATGCAAGTGAATACTACTCCATATCTTTTCACGATGCTACGCCCTCTTTTTACGTCAACTGGCCCAAAGTAATCTACGCCAACGTTAGTGAACGGCGGTAGATCAGGAACCACTCTCTCCTCTGGCAGGTCTGCCATTTTTTGCTCACCAGGTTTTCCACTATGAAGCTTGCAAATGAGGCATCTTGATATGATCTTCCTCACTGCAGTAGGTCCACTTGTGATCCAGTATTTTCTCCTTGTAGCGGAAAGAACATGATTTCTACCTCCATGTCCAAGCTGTAAATGGACATGACGGAGGATAAGATCGGAAATATGTTGGTCCTTTGACAAGATGAGGGGGTGTTTAATGTCCTCAGGGATTGCTGCTTTTTTCAGCCGTCCCCCAACTCGTAGAAGTCTTCCTTCTATAACCGGATCCAATTTGAGGAGGCTGCTACTTCTAGGCACTTGTGGCTTGCCAGAGGTTAGTGCAGCAAATTCAGTGGGAAATCTCTCTTGCTGGCAAAAAGCGATTATGGAGGTCTCAGCCTCCAAGAGATCTTCCAGTGTCACCTTCTGATTCCCAAGCAATGTTGAGAAAGCTTGCATCTGCTTTTGCACATCCAACCTTGCTGTTCCAATAGCACTGATGTTTTCACGCTCCAACTCTTTTCTTTTTTCTTTCAGTTTGAGCAGAGTTCATTTCAGCTTAATGAGCCACGTAACTGCAACTTTCAATCTTTGCCAATCAGAGAAATGGGTCATCAGTTGCGATGTTTCTTGATGTCAACAAGTATCGCATTGACCGTCAGACATCTCTTTACTTCTGGGTCGTCGGCAGTGACACTTGTATCCACAGGAAATGTTGGCCACATTTCTTCAGGTTCTCGCAGGAATTTCGGGCCTTCTATCCATCTTTGCTTCACAAGATCTTCTGCCTTCAATCCACGTGAAGCATCGTCTGCAGAGTTCAGGGATGTGGGAACGTATCTCCACTGCTCAATTTCCGAGTTGACCCTGATGGTGGTTACCCTATTTGCTACAAAGGTTTGAAATCTTCGGTCCTCATTCTTTATGCATTTAAGAACTGATGTGCTGTCAGTCCAAAAGCAAGTCTTCTTTAGTGGAAACTGGAGCTCCGATTGAAGCATCTTGTCCAGTCGTACTGCAACAACGGCAGCGGTGAGCTCTAAATGGGGAATGGTGACAGTCTTCAGGGGGGCCACTCGGGCTTTGCCAAATAAGAAAGTAACATGAACCCTCTCATCCATGTTCTGCATCCTCAGGTAAGTAGCCGTACCATAGCTATTCTCGCTCGCGTCGGCGAAGTGATGCAATTGGGCGCTGACAGTCCTTCCAAATCCTGCAGGCTTCACACATCTGTGGATCTTAAAATATGCCACCTTCTCAAGATCTGTCAGCCATTTGTTCCACTTCTGCTGGAAAGCTGGAGGTATTGGATCGTCCCAATCACACTTCGTCCTGCATAACCCCTGCAACAGCAGCTTGGCCGGGAGAACAAGAGGTGCCAGGAACCCCAATGGATCGTAGACGGAACTGATGATGGATAGCATGCCTCGCTTGGTTGCCGGCTTCTTCTTGACTTTCAGTTTGAATTTGAAAGTATCCGTCTCGATACACCACTGCAAACCCAAAGCTCTGTCCAATGGCAGCTTATCCCTGTCCAGATCAAGCTCATGCAGGTTCTTGGACTTGAGATCCTCTGGGAGGCTTTGAAGCACTTCTCGACTATTACTAATCCATTGAGTGAGGGTAAACCCTCCTCTGCTGCAAATAGCTATAAGGTTCTTAACCATGGTGACTGCATCCTCTTCAGAGGGCAGACTCTTCAGTAGGTCATCCATATAGAAGTTTCGGTTGACCGTTTCAATCACTTCTGTTGGAAAGTTAGCCTGATTGTCTTCAGCGGTTTTTCTAAGAGCAAGGCAGGCGACACTGGGTGATGAAACCGCTCCAAATAAATGGACAGTCATGCGATGCTCTACAAGACCTTGCTCCAGGTTACCTTGAGGCCACCATAAGAATATTAAGTAGTCCCGGTGTTTCTCTGCCACCTGAACCTGGTGGAACATAGCCTTTATGTCCGCCATTATTGCCACTTGTTCCTGTCTGAACCTCATTAGAACTCCAACTAACGAGTTGGTGAGGTTCGGTCCTTGTAAGAGCTGACTGTTGAGTGAGATCCCTTTGTACTCTGCTCCACAGTCAAACACCACTCGTAGCTTTCCTTTCCGTGGATGGTACACACCGTGGTGCGGGATATACCACACCTTCCCTGCTGGCGTTTCCAACTGATGCTGCGGCACTTCTTCAGCATAGCCATTTCTAATAACATCAGCAAGAAAGTTGTTGTACTCTTCATGAAAGCATGCGTCTTTCTGAAGTCTCCTTTTTAGACCATGAACACGTTGCATGGCAACACCAAGGTTGTTTGGCATCGAAACATCTTTCCCTTTGAAAGGCATTTGAAACGTGTAATGTCCACTTTTAAACTGAGCAGAGCTTTCCATTAATTCCACAAACTTCTTTTCTTCCCTTGACATTTCTTCCTTTTCTGCAGAAGCTTGCTCATTGAAGTCATAGTTGTACTGGCTGGTTAACAGTTCTTCAATTCTGTCAATGGCAATTCTGTTGGCATAAACTAAAGGTTGGTCACTTCCACAGTCGCTACTTCCCCGTAACGGACCATTTATTACCCATCCCAGTAGGGTTCTGATCGCGTAGGGTCCTTCACTTTCACGACTGTTAATCACCTCCCAAGGCTCCATCAACTTGGAGGCGTTTGTGCCAATTAATAAGTCAACATCAGCATTTATATGGGGAATCTTTACATCCTCTAAATAAGGCCATTTTCTCAGCTCCCTTTCGCTGATTGTGTTGGCTGTAGAGACAGGCATCTCTTTCTGGGTACACACTTTGGAAAGTGGATAGAAGCACTCACCAGAAACTCCTGAAATTTCCAGACCGTCAACAACTGAGCTTTCTACTGCGTTATTGTGGCCCAAGGTGCGGATATGAATTTTGCAT
This sequence comes from Gila robusta, assembly GCA_030770095.1. Lineage (NCBI taxonomy): Eukaryota > Metazoa > Chordata > Actinopteri > Cypriniformes > Leuciscidae > Gila > Gila robusta. Next base: position 235,051 of record JAVALU010002512.1, read on the forward strand.
TTGCGTCCTTCCATGTTCAACTTGTCAATAAGCTTCCTGGTGCAGAAAGTTCCTGTACTCCCTGGGTCCAGAAAAGCATAGGTTTCAATAACCTTGTTTCCTTTTAAGCACTTCACCTTAACAGGCAAAATGGGAAGAATTCCATTGCAGTGGCCAGCCCCTGTAAGACAACAAGCGGAGGATGTTGTACAGCTGTCGGAAGTATTTGACTGCTCAGTAATTTTCTGCTCACCATCCTTCTGATTCTTTGGAGAAACCCTTTCCTTCTCACCTATGTGCAAAACACTGGGGTGCGTTCGGTTACACTTGTTGCAAATGATGCGCCTGTCGCAATTCTTACTCAAGTGTCCTGTGCACAAGCAACTGAAACACAGACCTTTCTCCTTTAGATAGTCCAGTTTCTCCCGGTGTGTCTTTTTTCCCAGTTTAAAGCATTGTTCCAAAACATGATTACCAGCAGCACAATACAGGCAGGAAATAGAATCAGTCTTGGTAAAGGATGTCACTTTTTTGTGAGCCCTTTCCTTCTCGTTACTATCTGGTTTGCTGTATCCATCCTCGATCACCTGTGTTGCAAAGCTGTTTCTTCCAAACTGAGGTTTTACCTGTAACTTGTTTGCTTTTGTAGCTCCCTTGATAACAGGTAAATTGTCCTGTATGTCACCAAAGACTGGATCTGAAATGATTCTGACCTGGCGCTCGATGTACTCCACAATGTCTAAAAATCGTGCTCTTCGCCCAGTTTTCTCCAGTATGTCACATGCCCTTGCTCTCCACTTGTCTCTGAGTTTATACGGAAGCTTTTGACTCAGAATCTTTATGTTTGCTGGCATGTTAAGTTCCTCCAAGTACTGAAGATCATCCATAGCGTTGGAAAACTCACGGAGGAAGAGTCCATAAGCTTTGAGCGCTTTGGGGTCCTCAGCTTTGATACTTGGCCATCCTGTGACCTTCTCCATGTAGGCTTCTGTTATCTTAAACTCATTTCCAAAGTGCTCCTTGAGCAATTTTTTGGCAGCAGTGAATCCTTTATCTGCAGTCATATGAAGGCAGCTACGCACAATATCCCTTGGCTGCCCCCTAGTAAATTGCTCAAGATAATACAAACAGTCTCCTTTACAGCTGGTCTTTGCCTCCACGCAGTGTTCAAACGCCTTCATAAATGTATTGAACCTTAGAGGATCTCCATCATAAATTGGAATTTCTCGGCGCGGCAGCAGTTGTAAAGTTTGCATTTTAACAAGGAGAGCCGTTATGTCATTCTGTTGTTGCAGCAAATTATAGAGACCTACGGTCTGATGTTGGCCTTGCAGGGGTTGAAACACTTGTTGGCCTAGAGTGGGTTGAAAGTTTTGAATGACACTTGGCTTTGGCAAGATAGATGACTTGGCTAATGGTGAAACATTGCTTTGTAGTGGTAGAGATGCGTGTCGCTGTGAGGGCAGAGGCACAAATACTGAGGCCTGTGGATTGAGAGAGGTGGGTGGGAGCCTAGATCTAGCCCCTTTCCTAATATAGGAGGCCATACCATCAGATTGCCTTGAATGGACGCTACTACCAACTTGTAGCGCTGCTAGCTTAGCAGAAGTGGCAGCTATTTCAGTGTCCAGCTCAAGCTGCTCTTTCTTTCTCCTCAAAATGAGCTCCTGCTCCTCCAATGCATGCTTATCCTTTAAGGCAGCAGCTCTAGCCAAGAGCGCGGCCTGTTCCGCCCTTGCCCTGCGTCTGGCTGAAGAACTGGAGGATCTGATACTAGAAGATCCGCTACTTGAGCCACGGTGCCTTGACTGCACGTTTGAAATGCTGTCTTGAGGTTGAATCTGATCCTCCTCTTCCTCATCCTGTCCACCAGCATGGCTTCTTCCATTGCTGGCATCAATCTCATTTCCATTTTCAACATTGACATCAACAGTTTGATTTTCAATTTGAACCGGCAAATCATCATGATCATCATCCACTTTAGTAACTGAACAAGCTTTAGTGTCATACAACCATTGATTTGTACCCATTAAAAACTCATTGAAATTCAACATTTTAGCTTGGTACCATATTTCATGCTTGTTTGCTTCATCAGCAGGCAAAAAACCCAATAAAGATGTATGTACATGCTGTATTTCATCACACAACTTATTGAACGTGTTAAATTCATTTTCAACCTCACTTATATGCTCTTTATCACCCATCAATTTAGTAATAGAATCTTTTGCGTTCGACAGTTTACTAAATTTAAACTTTCTTTCCTTTTCTAAAGTGCTTATTTTTTCCAACAGAGCTTTGGGTGTTAATTTAACCACACGTTTCTCAGTTACAGTTTTTACTCTTACACCCACACAAAGTTCAGTCTCAGGGCCAAGCTGGCCTTTTTCCTTTTCGGCCATAATGACCACACAAAGCGAATTGGCTTATTAATCAAGAAGCCCGCAAAAATAGTTTTGTTCCTGGAGACCTGGTCATGGTTGCGGACTCCACAGCACCACGTGGGTCATGGATGCTAGGAAGAGTCTTGGAAACCTTCCCTGATAAGAGAGGTCTGGTACGTGTGGTTCGTTTGAAGACCAAGACAAACATCATTGAACGACCCATAACTAAATTATGCTTGCTTAATAAAGCTAAAGAGTAATTGGTTCCCTTGGGGTATATTTTCGGTATTTATGGCTCTTTTGAATTTGGTGTAATTGCACTGGCAGACGCAGTTAGGGGCTGGAGTGTATGAGCCATATTCATTCTGTATTATTTTATGTAATTTTGTCCTGTGCCACTAGGGGGCTGTATGTGCTTTGTGGCTCAGCTGATCTCGGGTCAGCCGGTTAGGCCATTTAACTTGGAGGAAACTCAGACACAGGTGTTGCTGATTTGGGAAGCAAACAGTTTTCGACCTAAATTCATGCCTAGAATGGCAAGGTCTGCTCCCATACACCCATCTTCAACCACCACCATCCCTTCTGTGGAACCTGGACACCGCCAACAGCAAAATCAACAACTGCATAGCCAACATACGGTATCTGCAATCCATTAACAGCTCGTAAAGTTAGCCATGGAGAGTCATGGGCACAATTCATGTTAATATCCCCAAAATGTCTTATAAAGAAGGCTTTACTCACCAGGGTGACTTGTGACCCAGTGTCAAGGACACAAGGGATCATTTTTCCATTAGCCTCCACCTCAACATGTGGACATTCTCCTACAAGCTGGGACTTGGTCACTCCAGCAGAGTGGGCAACAGTCCCTGCCACACGCCCCTCGGTGGCAGGGGGCGCTAAAAACCCGAAGTCGACCTACGGCGAGTTGGACAATACCTCTGGATGTGCCCAACTCCTCCACAGTCCCTGCATATGGGCCTCCCCTCGGTGTCCCATTGGAAGGAACCCCTACCTGGTGGTGTCTGTTGAGGTCTTGATCGTACAGTTGGACCAATGGGCGGCTGGGGTGGTACACCAGGCTGACTGGCCATTAGGGGGGTAGGTGATATTTGTTTGCGGAGTTCTTCAACAATGGAGGCACTCAAACCCTTCAGTTGCTCTGCCACTTCTTTGCGCAATTCTGCCTGGAGTTCGCTTTTCAGTTGACTCAGATCAGGTGTATCGCAGTTCGGGGTGTTAACTGGTGAGGTCGCTGCTGTGGGTGTCACAGCCCGTCTGACCCAGGCGTGGTCTTCTCCATGTTGCTGCTCTTGCTCGAGAGCCACAGCCTCAGTGCAGACAGCGGCAAACGTCAACTGTGGATTGCGGCGCACTTGCCGATGGATCTCCTGCTGGATTGGGCCTGGTCTTAAGTTCAAGGTGAACTGATCTAACAGGTACTCACCCTCTTCTTCTTGGGTTGACTCACGTCCTTGCCAGTCAAAGTAGAGTTCCTGTAATTTCAAGATAAAGGATCCCACTCCCTCATCCTGACCTTGCCTGCAGCTGAAGAACCTGGACCTCCGCTGGGCTCGACTTCCTCCATCACCATACTTCTTCTGCAGGGCGTCCAGCAGTGCCTTAGTGTCGGCCTTCTCCTCTGCCTTGAATAACCGTGCCTGGCGCCTCGCCTCCCCATCTACAGCTGCCAAAAGAAAATCCACACCTTGTTGTGTAGTTAACCCTTGGGCCCTCAGCATAGCTTCTACCCGAGACCTCCATGAGCTAAATTTTCCCCTCTCACCACTAAAACGGGGTAGCCATGGCCCCCCCATAAACCATGGTACCAACAAATGAGCTACTCCCTGACTACCCCCACCAGCCACATTTCCTTCTGCCTCTTGGTTAGCTGCACTACCGGGAGGGTCAGACATGACTGTTGTGTTCCGCTGCTGGGACCCTGCCGACTACGCCAGAAAAGGCTGTCACCTAGTGACCAACGTTAAATTATAAACTCAGGTCCCAGCCACAGAAACCCAACAGACAGTCGAGGTTGCATACAAAAAAATACACTTTATTGATGGACCAGCAAGCATTAAATAGAAACACTAATACGTAGGAGAAAGAGTTCACTAAAATCAAGTCTCTGAAACCCTTTTGAGAGAGGTTAAGATTCAGTGACTGGGTAGCTTCTCAGTGGTTTGCTCCAGCTGTCCTCCCTCAAAACAGTCAAACGTACGCGTCCAAAGGGTCACGGTAGTCGTCAGACCCACAGGAAAAAGTTACGGTACTCCAGGCAGCAAGCAGCGAGCGTCGAGGGAGGTTCGAAGATAGCCACTCAGTCTTCGAGACAACGCCAGAACCACAGGATGGGTATTGCCAAGGCTAAAAGCAAGCAACCACAATGAACACCAACACCACCAGTAGCAGAAGAACACACATTCACACTGTGTGGTAATAAAATATAGTTACGGCCCTTCAGGCAACAATAGCGAGCGTTGAGGGGGGTTCAAAGGTAGCCACACAGTCTTCAGGACCACGCCAGACACTGGAACCACAGGATGGATATTGCTGAGGCTAGGAACAAGCAACCACAATGAACACCGACACCACAGATAGCAGAAGAACACGCATTCACACTGTGTGGTAGAAAAATATAGTTACGGCCCTTCAGGCAACAATAGCGAGCGTTGAGGGGGGTTCAAAGGTAGCCACACAGTCTTCAGGACCACGCCAGACACTGGAACCACAGGATGGGTATTGCTGAGGCTAGGAACAAACAACCACAATGAACACCGACACCACAGATAGCAGAAGAACACGCATTCACACTGTGTGGTAGAAAAATATAGTTACGGCCCTTCAGGCAACAATAGCGAGCGTTGAGGAAATCCAACTGCAGTATACCGGTGTTCGAGCAGCGAGGCCTGGGAACCTGGGCTTAACAGTTACAGAGCAGGAGCATGCATTGACCACAATGGCAGCCGATCAACCACCACCAAGCAAGACCTCTTTCTCTTCCAAAGGACCAGTTTTTATCTTCCTTCAACCCAAGCATGGCCAGCCGGTAAACAATTAGTTGGTAATTGAAATCATCAGCATCAAAGCAGAGGCAATAATAAAATTACTCAATGACAGGAAGTATCGCCCAAATATGGGTAAAAAGGTGGAGCATTATAACGAGTTCTAATAAACTAATTTCATCACATTAGTAGGGGAGGAAGCACAGTCCAAATATGGGCATAGTAGTGAACAGGAAGCAGGTTGCCAGGTTTGTCCATGAACGGGTGTCTAAAAAGAGTCAAATAGGGCAGATTAAGTAGTAGCCACAACAAAACCCACTACAAATTTGATGCACACGCACAGTGAATAACCACTACAATTCAGAGTGCAAATATGTTCATGCACACAGTAAACACCATCACACATGATACACCACACACAGTAAGGCCCTAATGTCTCTTCCAATTAAAAACAAAAAAAAAAGTACTGGTTCAACCTGTGACATATGCCAAAATCATCAGTATTAAAACAATAAAAGACCTGAAATATTTCAGTTGGTGTGCAATGAATCTAAAATATATGAAAGTTTAATTTTTATCATTACATTATGGAAAATAATGAACTTTATCACAATATGCTAATTTTTTGAGAAGGACCTGTATATATATATATATATATATATATATATATATATATATATATACTACCGTTCAAGGGTTTTTGGGTCAATACGTTTAATGTTTTTGAAAGAAGCCTCTTATTCAGATAAAAAGTCATTTATTGGGTCAGTGTCACTTGATCTTTCAGAAATCATTCTGCTATGCTGATTTGGTGTTCAAGAAACATTTCTTATTATTATAAGTCTTGAAAACTGTTGTGCTGCTTAATATTTTTGTGGAAACTGATCATTTTTTTCAGGATTCTTTGATGTATAGAAAGTTCAGAACAGATAGTAAAAATGCCTTTACTATCACTTTCGATCAATTTAATGCATCCTTGCCAAATAAAGGTATTCAGTTCTTTTAAAAATGTACTTTAATTAAAAAAAAACATTCTAGTTTAAATGGTAGATTATAATCATAGTTTAATAATATACTTTTCAATGTTGTAAAATATTTGTACATTTCTGAAGTGTTTGAAATGCCAGTTTGTCAAAAATCTATTGGCTTCTGTTCTATCCAGACTTAAAACTGATGTTTTTATTTAGTCAAAAGTACCCCTAATTGAAGAAACACCCACATATGGACTCTAGCAAACAGCAGCACACCCATAAACACATTATGACCCCCCCCCACCCCCCCCACACACACACACACACACACACACACACACACACACACACACACACAAAAGAGCAGACTGGCACCTCTCCAGATAAATGTATCATCATTAGCTATCTAGACACTGCATGTACTTGTCACCCACACGGTTTGGGCAAAGCAGCTAGCAGCTCTTCTAACGTACTGAACAGCATGGCATTATGCTACAGTTAAGATAATGACTTTCAGTGAAATAAATCAGCTGACTTCCCCTCTCTGCCCACTACACAAATCTCCAACATACAACTTAATAGTAATAACATCCTGGGTTGTCATGGCACTCTAATAATATGATAGTGAAGGGTGAAAACACAGTGGTCCAGCCTCATGGGATTAGCACACTGATTTGTCAGATTGAGTGGTCAACACCTTTCTCCTTGGGTCTTTCTGTGAGTGTGAATTTTTGGATTGAATGCACATGAATAGTTAAAGTAAAGAGTATGCAACTGTATCAACATATAAAAGAAATTACAGTGAGGTTATTTGCTTTTCAAGGGCACCTTATATGACGCTGGCTCGCTCCAGAATGACAGAGTCATTTGTCAAGCAGCGGAAAATGAATTTAGTCACCAGTATCCCCCCTAGTGCAATGCACCTGTTCAACCCGTGCGGTCTTACTGAGCTCCTGAACCGTCAGCCTCGATTTTCAAACTAACCAGCTGAGAAGACTAGAGGAATACTGTGTTAGTCAGAATAACATCCTTGTACTACTGAGTGTCTGACTCTGTGTATTTGTTTATTTTGCTTGTGTTCAGGACTCTCAAACAAGTGACCATGGAGGCCCTTCAGCGCATACAACAAACTCTAATGAATTTTTAAACACGCCGTCACTCATGGAGCATCGCGAGATCGATAGAGAACAGTGCAAATTTCAGGGGAAGCACAGCCCTTTACATTGCTGAATCTGCTGTTGGTGGGTTTCATGCTTTGAGGCATTTCTCTTTTGATTTGTCTTTGTTTACTCCCCACTGGAGCTCAAGGCTCACGCCTGATGCGCGAGTAATACAATCTGAGCTGTGCTTGATGAAAGCTAAATTTGAGCATATGCTCAAAACTAACACCATAAAACATCTGTTCTCGTTCAAGCAAGAATAGGTGAATTATTTGCACCATAACAGCTACATGCAGTGAAAATTAAAGGCTTGATGGACTTTTTAGCAGTTAGTAGTACACTCTTAGAAATAAAGGCTCTTTATTTGCATCGAAGAACATTTAACATCCATGGAACATTTCCATTGTTCTTTATAGTGAAAATATGTTTATTCAATTATTAAAATATTTTTCACACACACACACAAAAAATGGTTTTGCTATGGCATCGCAGTGAAAACCCCCTTTTTGAACCTTTATTTTTAAAGGGACTATGTGTAGTTTTTTAGGTATTTTATTATCTAAAATCAATATTTTTATTCATAAATGGTGTACAAATACCTCTGCCAATTATCTGACTTATCCTCATAAACGAAGAATTTATTATCTTTATATACATGTGACGGGTAGGTCCACGGAGGCTTCCATGTCGTTCCGCCATCTTGAAAAACTATAATTGTTATGAGGATGAAGGATGAACCCAATCGCAGACAGCAAATAATACAAACAGGGGTTTATTAATGACAAAAACAGAAAACAAAACCCACGATGAGGCAAAACAAGACAGGATAGACTAGACTAAGACTCAGAAAATAAACTGACAACTAAGACAGGAACAAATACTTCTCTTAGACAAGACTTCCAACAAGTAACTCACGGCTTGATTCACACAAAGTATGTCACAGGGTATGATAACACATCAAACAATGAACCGGCACAAGACAGCAAACACAAGGGGATTAAATAGGGAACCCCAATGACGAAGACAGGTGAAACTGACTAGACAATAATGACAAGACGAGGGTAACAAGGGGGCGGAGTTACATAACGAGACAACACAAGCACATGGCCCAAACAAAAGGCCATGTGCTTGTACACAAAACATGGGTCTGTCATGATCCAGCCTCAAGACTAGGGGAAATCAAGGACAAGAAGGCCGGATCATGACAATAATAGCAGAGAGGGTCAAAAAGTACTAGGCCAACGCATTTCTACAACGCTTTTCGTTCAGAGCCAGCGTCACGTAACTGAAAGCAGCAGAAACGGAGGAGCAGAGCAGTGAGAGGCGCTTGTCACTGCCCCGGCAAGTTTAAAAGGCTGCATTGCACTGTTATTATTCATACTGTAACATTCGTTTGTTCGTTGTGTCAAGTTGCAGTTTGCTTGAAATAACAAACCTGTTCACCCGAAGGAAAACTCGACGAAGTGCTATTAGAAGACATCCTGTCATAGCTTTTTGGTACATAACAGCTACCGTAGATGCAACAGCCTTTTGAAAAAGCAAGGCGCTGGACAGCACAATTCGTTTGAATGCAAAATACAATTTCACCGCTAGATGGGAGAAATTCTTACACAATGTCCCTTTAAAGCTATATTTGTAACTGCATTGAACAATTGACGCAATTACTGTAGAATAACCCCATGTTTTTTTTATTTTATTTTTTTACAAAACGCTAAATGTTAAAACCCCTATTTTTAGAAAACGCAGATTCTCTTCCTAGTTTTAGTACTTAAAGGTGCATTGTGTAATATTTAGGAGGATCTGTTGACAGAAATGCAATAGCATATGCATAACTATGTTTTCAGTGGTTGTATAAAGACCTTACTTAATGAACCGTTATGTTTTTATTACCTTAGAATGAGCCATTTCTATCTACATACACCGAAATACGTTGAAATGCGCCGACATGTTTCTACAGTTGTCACGTGTCAGTGTTTGTTTGGACTTTCAGTTTGTATTTTGATTGGTTCCTGTTCTCCTTTGTTCTTTTCCCGCCACTCCTTCGTATGCATGGTTACTGTCATTATCAGTTCAGTTGTGTCACCTGTTTAGTCATCATCGTCATCTGTATCACCTGTGTTCTATTAATCAGTGTCATATGTGTTTGTATTTAAAGGGATACTTCAGGATTTAGCATTAAGCTTTGTATCAGTAGAAAACCAGTAGTATTTTCGAATTACCGTGCTTCCCCCCCTCATATCCCCCTGATATGAGAGATTTATGTATTTTTAGTCTGGGAAAAATCCTCCGATGACGCAAAAATCGTCATTTTGCGTCATCGGAGGATTTTTGGGCCAGAGGCTTAAAACTACAGCCAGTACTAGTAGCTAGTTCCGCATGTTTTCACCACGCCCATATGGGGCGGGATCTCACTCACAGAAAGTAAAGATAGTGTCAGCCATCTTTCTGTAGAAGCTAAGCTAACAGGCTCTTGCTCTGTGTAGAAAGTTTGTATAGTAGTCTAATCACGATGGCGAAAGGTAGTTTTGAAGTTGAAATGGCAGAAGGGGATTTCGAAGATCTGTTGCGCGAATCTGATGCTTGCGGCTACCTGTACGAGCCGCAATACAGCGACGAACAGTTGCGGGAGATGGAGGAACAAGAGGCGGCCGGAGCAGCTGCTGCAGCAGGGGAGCAAGACCTGACTCGAGCCCGGCCAGACTCGAGCTGGGGCTAGGTGGTGTCAGTGCTCTCGCTGTGCGCCTATGGAAACAGATAGAGAGTCCTATTGCTGTCGCGAATTTCAGCGATGTCATTTTCTTCTGGACGAGATAAATTGGAAACGTCAGCCAAAGCCCGCAGGGACAAACGGACGGCTTAGTGTAAAGTGAGTATTTGGTTTGTTTTTCTTTTTTTTACTAAGACGTAATGAACAGAGTTTGGACACTCGGCATTATCACAATGTTCTTCCCGCGTAGTCAGCTGAGCTATTGTTGTTATATTTACATCTATGCTAGCATACTGTATGTGCAAATAGTTCGCATTGCTAACGTTGTGCTTAACGTTACTGTTTTGTAGACAATATCGCCGACGCCTAACAGCCTACCGTCACTTTATGGAATGGGTCCTGCAAGGCGAGAGACATAGTAAAGGCTATCGTCTCGTTTTGCCCACCTGTGTTGTCCAGGATATCAGACGGAGATATCCAGCTCCTGACGGGCAATACTGTGAATAAGGAAACAGCTGAAGCTCTGGAAGAGCTTTGAGTGTAAAAGTGTTAATATTAATTATTTTTTTAATTAAAAGTTATAACTCACATTGGTTGTGGTTCTTTGTATAAACCTTTACTGTTACTAGAGTATTTATTGTATTAGCCTAGAGAATGTGTGGAGAAATTTTTCGGATACTGCCGTCTGTAACCGGTAGGCGTGGTTAGGGAGTGGCCTGGCCTCGTAAGGGCAGCAAAGCAAGTGCATTCTGGGAGTTGTTGTCTTTCAGCCACATGAGTAAAAAATACATTTTCTGCCTTTTCTCAGTCTAGAATGCTTCAATTTCAAAAATAATTTCACATTTCTACTATATAAATGACCACTATTAAATACACATTCATCTTCCCAGAGCTGAAGTATCCCTTTAAGTTCCATCTGTTCAGTCAGTGTTTGTCCGATCTCCGTCTTATTTAGTGTGTTGCTACCTGTTCTGCTGTCCTGTGTTTTATTACAATTAAACCTTAGTTTTGTAAATATATCCTCGTCTCCGTCTGCCTTCCTGCAACCCACCGTGACAACAGTAGCCCTAAACGGACAAACACATTTCGTCACTATGTTGTTCTTTGTGCAAAGAAGCTAGCTAAAGTCAGTGAATAAAACACTGACACAATGATGAACAAATAACAATAATATTTGTAATATCATATTGTTTTACTGAATAATTAAGTAAACCTAATTTCTTAATTTATCTTTGTAAAGAAACCTCATTACTTAACTGGCTACTCTCTGCTGTCTCAGTCGATGACGTCTTTTCCTGTCGGTCACCGTAACTTCTGTTGGTTGCCATTCACAACCTCACCACTAGATGCCGCTAAAAATTACACAGTGCACCTTTAAACGGAATAGCTCTATTAAAGATAATAATAGGAGTAAATTGCAACAACCTCGCCTAGCTTTCCTACACCTATTACAAGCCCTCTTGCGTTCTATCATCCATCTGTTATTTAGCTGTGGAGAGACAGAGTGGGTGAGTGATGAGGGAGGACAGAAGAGACAGGTCAGAGGGGCAAGGTAAGGATGGAAAACACTCACACTATCAGCGGGAGAGATCAACAACACTTTACGAACCACTGAGAGCATTCTGGAAACAGTGTGTTCATTATTCCCATGGAGTAAACACAGCGAGGGGTTCACGCAGTGCTTTTCACCCCCCACCTAACTAATTCTCCCCTTCCAGCCTCTCCCATCCATCTCTCTCTGTGATGGATCAAACTCATTGTGTTTTGGACACAGGTATTAAATTGCAGCCTCCACCAACACATTGTACTTATTATTGAGCACTCACTACAGTTGTTCACAGACGTGTGCTGCCAGCGCCCACAGTGCAACAGTCATCAGCCACAGGTTTCATTTACGTCTAAGGGTTCAGTTTAGATTTGGAAGACAATGAGGTGCATGCCATCCACTCACTATATTAAGCCCTGTTAAAAAAATTATATAGAGGATTTTTTTGTAGATGACCCCACTTTGAAGTGAAGGGTAATCAGATAGCAGCTATTTTCTGCAGTGCAAGAGCGATAAACAATGCTGTCTAATTATGTTTTTTTGTCTTAAGGGGAGAAAAAATGGAACACTGAACAGTTTCCACTGAAATAATTTAAGTGTGTGAAAGTCTGAAAACACTAGAGAATTTATAATTGAACGGACCGTTTGACTTAATTATTTATTGGTCCCGGAAGATTAGCGGAGTTGGTTAGCACTTCAGTTGGGAAACTCAGTTAGCTATTATGGTGTTAAGTCACCTTCATTTATAAAGTGCTTTTAACAGTATGGATTGTTTCAAAGCAACTTTACAGTGATAATAGAAATTACCATAACAGATTTTTTTGGCTTTACTACTTTACTACAGCTCTAGGATAAAGTTATTGTCCAGCTAAAGTTAGTTTTGATTGATTCACTTTGGTTGCAAAGATCATTAGTTATTAACTTAGGGGCCGCTAAAACGACACCGTTCTAACAGAAAAACGCGTAACGCGCTCTGGCCGCCCATTCACATAAAACAGTGCCTGGTGTCTCGAGAACGCACTCCCTGACACGATGAACATTCGGTGTGAGGCGTCACTGTATTGACTGGACTCTACACACAGACTGCCATTCTCAAGAGTGCTTTATTGCTCAACATCCGTTCACAAGCAACATAAAGCAACACCACTAAACTGCGCCCTCTGTTGGCTAACTGTTGCAATAGTCAGTATCAGTACATTTACACTCCTCTTTTTTTTATTTTTTTTTTAACAACTGTAACTTAAACAAGGTCTGTCAACTTTAACAGCACTTACTCATAATAACAGCATAAAAAAAACAAGTTAGTTCAACACAATCTTGCTGCGTATTTCTAACATTAGCTGCACAAAACTTTGTTGCATATAACTAAATAAATACTCTTTTTTTCTCTCTCTGGTGTAAACAAATCTAACTTAACACTCTTCTATCTGTCTTTTAGGTTTCATTGCATGACGACGTGGTCTTCCCCGACCTATCTCAGTGGAAGGTGAGTTTTCTGTGATGTTTTCAGTGACAGCTGTAGAGCTAGGTGAGTTTTTCTCTCCTCGTGTTTGCTCAGTTAGTCCATCAGAGATAACTATGTCTGTATTTTCAATACAGATGTTTGGCACTTTCAGCAGGTGACGGCGATTTCTTCTCAGTGTGTTACCATACTCAGTAAGTACCTCGTAGGATCTTGGTGTTGTCTCTTTGATGACCTTCGCTACAGGTCCCCATTTTCCATCACATCTGACACGTACCGTGTCCTTTTGTTCCAGTGGACATAACTGTTTGGCATTCCTGTCATAGGCTTTGCTCTGGCTGTTCATCTTTGTATAATCTCCGTGTCTCTTTTGAAGCAGGTGTTCTGCTGAGGGTAGCCGTGTTCTCAGCTTCCTGTTCATGAGGATTTCACCTGGAGACTGTCCACATTCAAGAGGGGATGCCCTGTAGTTTAGCAGTGCTAAATAAGGATCCTCTCCAGTCTCAGCAGCTTTCTTTAGCAGACGCTTCACAATCTGCACTCCTTTTTCAGCCATGCCGTTTGACTGCGGGTACAGTGGACTTGATGTTACATGATCAAAACCATAAGTCTCTGCAAAGTCTCTGTAGTCCTGACTGCTGAACTGTGGTCCGTTGTCACTCACCACAGTCACCAGAATTCCATGTCTTGCGAAGATGGCTTTAGTGTGTTTTATCACCTGCTGTGCTGTTGTATTAGACAGCATCGCCAGCTCTGGATAGTTTGACTTGTAGTCCACGATGACAAGGTAGTCCCTCCCTGCTAGGTGAAATAAGTCTGTACCGACCTTTCTCCATGGTTCCTCAGGTTTACTGTGGGCCATAAGGGGTTCCTTAGGTTGCTGGTACCTGTGCCGCTGACATGTCTCGCAGCGCTGCACCAGTACTTCAATGTCCCTATTCATGTGTGGCCAATACATCAAAACTCTTGCACATCTCTTGCATTTCTCAATGCCTAAATGTCCCTCATGCGTGAGTTTTGCCATTTGTGAGCGCATGGAGGTAGGTATGACAATCCGTTCACCTCTCAGGAGCACACCATGCACAACTGACAGCTCTTCTTTAAAGCTCTGATATGGATTTGTCAGCCTCTGATCTCCTGGCAGGTGGATTTTGTCTATTACAGCTTGTAGCTCACGGTCGTCCGCCGTTGCTTCAGCAATCTGTCTCCATTTATCCTCAGACACGGGTAGGTGTTTTTGTATGCAGTCTACATGAACCTGTACATCATGTTCCGTGTTTCTTGATCCTGTATGGCTCAAGGATGCTCTGTTGAGTGCATCTGCCATTACCAGGTGCTTCCCTGGAGTGAACTCAAACGTCAGACTGTATTTCTGGAGACGGAGCATTAACCGTTGGATGCGAGGAGAAGCATCTCCTAGTGCCTTCGTTGAGATCGCAATCAGTGGTTTATGATCAGTTTCTAATACCACTTCTCTTCCATAAATGTATTCATGGAACTTTTCACATCCGAAAACTGCTCCTTATGTCTCTTTCTCTATTTGTGCGTAGTTTCTTTCCGCCTCTGTCATCGTTCGTGATGCATATGCCACTGGAAACCACGCCAAGTCGTGTTTTTGAAGCAGAACTGCTCCAAGTCCATCCTTTGAAGCATCTGTAGATACTTTCACTGGAAGCTCTGGATCAAAGAATATCAGCACTGGTTCATTAACTAGGCTGTTCTTGAGCATGTCCCATTCAGTCACATGTTCATACTCCCACCGCCACTCAGTTCCGCTTTCCAGCAAGCTGCGCAATGCCTTCGTGTTAGCTGACAGATTTGGAACAAATCTTCCCACATAGTTGACTAAGCCTAATGCACGTTGCAGCTCAGTCTTTTCTTTGGGTGGTGGCATTTCTTTTATAGCTCTTATTTTTTCAGGGTCTGGCTGTATTCCTGCAACAGAAAGTCTGTCTCCCAGGTAAGTAATGTCTCTCACCCCAAACTGACACTTTTGTTTGTTCAGTTTCAGCCTTGTTGTTCATGCTTGTGCCATCACTTTTCTCAGTCGCTCATCATGTTCTGCCCTTGTAGCACCCCATACGACTACGTCATCCAGGAAGACTCCCACACCTTCCATGCCATCGAACATTTGTTGTACAGTACTGTGGAAAACCTCAGGAGCTGAGGCAATTCCAAAAGGCATGCGTAGGAAGAAATGTCTACCAAAGGGAGTGTTAAATGTGCACAATGCTGCACTTTCCTCATCCAGTTTAACTTGGTAGAACCCTGATGATGCATCAAGCTTGGAAAAGAACTGTGCTCCAGCCATTGCGCTTGTGATGTCTGATTTAGTTGGCAGCCTATAGTGCTCTCTTTTGATCCATTTATTCAGATCTCTTGGATTGATACAAAGTCTCAGATCACCGTTCTTTTTTTACCACAATGACTGGAGAATTAACCCAGTCTGTAGGTTCTTCTACTTTTCTCACTATCCCTTTGTCTATCAAGGATTTCAGTTCTTTTCTCAGTCTTTCTTTCAGGCCTAATTGCACTTTTCTTGCTGCGTGGATAACCGGTTCTGCATTTTCTTTCAGCCGTATTTTGTACTGATTAGGTAAGCAACCGATACCCTGGAATACATCCTTGTACTCTCTCACTATTTCAGTGGTAGCATCTGCACATATGTCCATTCGTTTGCTATGTGCTGCGCCCCTAGTGGTCACTAGAGCGCTATCAATGGCATGAACTCTCTTTATAAGTCCAAGTCTTTCACTTGCTTTCAGACCTAAAATCGGCTGTCTATCCTTCTCTACTAGGACAAACAGTGCACTTATGGTGCGTCCTTCTCCTGAAAGACTCGCTCTGAAAACACCCATATATGGAATCAGCTGTTCGTTAAATGCCCTTAAGTCCAATTTCTTCGGTCTCACTTTTGGCTTAATGTTCATCTTATTATAGTATTTTCTCGGCAGGACATTTACTTGTGCACCTGTGTCGATTTTCATTGGCACTGTTACACCATCCACAATCAAAGGTGCTGTCCATTCATTATCATTACCGTCCATATTAGTCAGAGTTGCTGCTTCGACATACAGTGGTTCTCCGTCCTCACTGTCACTTTCCTCTTGTTTCTGTCCGACGACTTGTACCCTTTTCTTTGTGAGACAGGACCTTGCAAAATGGTTTTTGCCTCCACACTTTCGACATTCTTTGCCATAAGCTGGACATTCTTTTGGAGCATGTTTACTTCCACATCTCTCACAGTCTCTGCCCTGTGGTTTTCATTTGTATTTTTGTGGCTGTCGCTTATCAAATCTCTTTTTGTGTTTTTGCACCGTATCAACAGCAGCAGTTTCACTTTCGTTTTCAAACAACTTCAATTGTATCTTCGTACTTTCTGCAGCCTGACAAATACCAACTGCTTTCTCAAGGGTAAGTTCTGTTTCTTTTAATAACAGCATCCTTACTCTCTTGTCCTGCACTCCTATTACAATCTGATCCCTTATCATGGAGTCGCACAGTGTGCCGAAATTGCAGGATTGACTCTTAAGGCGCAAGTCTGTCACATACTGTTCTATTGATTCAGTCTCTTCTTGCATTCTTTTCCTGAAGACATACCGTTCATACGTTTCGTTCTTTCTCGGCATGCAGTATTCTTCAAACTTACTCAGTACCGCGGGCAGCGTGTGTCTCTTTCCTCTTCCGAAAAGACGAACGTGTTGTATACATCCAGTGCGGCCCGTCCAGCTACAGTTAGCAACAGAGCTATCTTCCGTCGATCGTTTCTGTCGCCGAGTCCAATAGCTAACAAATAAAGCTCAAAACTTTGCCTAAAGGCTTTCCAGTTAGCGTGGACGTTACCCGTCAACTTCAGCACGTCCGGTGGGCTTTTATTATTCATTACACATGTTTTTACAAGTTTAATCCTGGTACCATGTATTGACTGGACTCTACACACAGACTGCCATTCTCAAGAGTGCTTTATTGCTCAACATCCGTTTACAAGCAACATAAAGCAACACCACTAAACTGCGCCCTCTGTTGGCTAACTGTTGCAATAGTCAGTATCAGTACAGTCACAAACATGTAGCCACTGTGCAGCCCATAAAAGATACAACACACACACACTCGGCTCACAATGAATGTTGTGCACTCTGTCACAAAATCTAGTGAGCTACATAGGCAACTGCCTTATTAGGAAGCACCAAAATGTTCATGAAACGTCATCCGTAAGTACTGTAGGGCTTGCACAGACTAGTCAAGTAGTCGAGAGATCGACTACTACAATCACTAGTCGGCACTGTCAGAAACAATAGACTACTCGAGCGTGCATTAACCAAATGAATTCAAAATGGCGAACGTCACCAACAGACACCACACATCAGATGTGTGGAGGTATTTCATCAAGGATGACAAAAATATCGTAATTTGCCAACTCTATAAGGGGCCGTTCACATATCGCGTCTAAATTGTGCCGCGCCGCTTTCTCCTTCTTTCCACAAGTGCTTGCACTCCTGTGGTGTCTGTCGTTGCTATGCAACCACGAACTGAACTGCGCTCTCCATGATGACGAGGAAGTATCAGCAAAGGATTTCTAGCCCTTGCATTAGCTTTACTACTACATATATTTATGGAGATGAGAAATAATAACCCGCCCTGTACAGCTATGATCAGCTGTTCAGCCAAGCTTTCCATGTTGTTACGGAAAGGCCCAAGCTGATCGGTTGGTTTTTGTCACATGACCTGTGTTTAGATGTTTTCATCTCACCGCGAAATAGGTCGCGTCGCTTCCATTATGAGCGCGCTTCCCGCGCACCAACATTTGAAATAACAAACTTGAGCGCGCAAAAGACGATATGTGTGTGCGGCCCCTAAAAGCGGACATTGCGTCATTAATAAACATTAATGATTAAAACTAATCCGTGTCTTTTCATTTACAGTAGCATGAACCACGAGTAGTCAAGTAACTCAAGTATTGTTTTGATAAGAAATCGACTAGCAGAAATCAGTAGTCAAGCAACCCCTATCCGTAAGTGACTAATATGGGCAATTTGGGTTTCCCAAAAACATTGTCAGCCTAAGTAGATAGTATAAACCAATGACCAGTGCAATGACTGAAGTGCCCTTGAGCAAGGGCCTTAACCCCTTATCGCTTCCCGGGCGCCAGTAAGTCATATAGGTTTCATTTTGGGGTAATCTATCCCTTTTAAGATTTTAGGTGCAAGTTAAGACATCAGAAGAGAAAAATATAATGGCAAAACTTTATTTTTAATTTATTTTATATTATCTATAATCAACAGCCACCTTAGATTTTCACTGAGCTTGTCGCAATGCATTCCAGGATTGTTCTCTTCCTTAAAGATACATACGATTCTGCTTAAGAGCATTATTTAAGTGGCTTTCACTTAACAGCTTATGATGCTTATAATTGTTGCTTCCATTGGCAGCTCACTAAGTTTTGGAACTGACATACTGGGCCCTATTTTAACGATCTAAGCACATGGTCTAAAAGCGCATGGCGCAAGTGCACATAGGGCGTGTCCGAATCCACTTTTGCTAGTTTAACGACGGGAAAAATGGTCTAAAAGGGTTGTCCCTATTCTCTTAATGAGTAATGGGTGTGTTTTAGGCGTAACGTGCAATAAACCAATTAGAGTCTCATCTCACAATCCCTTTTAAAAGCCAGTTGTCCTCGCGCCATGGCGGATTCGCTTTTTACATGGCGGAATTTCCAAGCGGAAAAACAGAACGCTTCTCTAGGGAGGAAACGGACCTGCTCGTGTGTGAGGTTAAAGCGTGCAGGCAGACCATCTACGGGACAAAGTGTACGCACGTTGTGGACTCGCTTATAGGCATATATTACTAACACGCTCTTTAAATAACAAAAAACTATTGCGCCATTGACTTTAGACCAGGTTTCAGTTAGTCAATGGCGCAGTCTATTTTAATTGCCTCAAAATAGCAACGCGCCAACAATGCACCTGAACACACCTCGTTTTCAGACTAGCACACCCATGGGCACACTTATGGGTGCAAATGCATTTGCTATTTAAACAATGTGGCGCAGGACGTGAAAATGATAACTGCGTCGGTCTGAAACTAGCAAAAAACACTTGCTTCGCGCCTTGTGCCGCATTGCGCCGAGTGTATGATAGGGCCCATTGTGTGGAAACTTATGAGGTATCAAAAGGTTAAGAAATTTGGCCACATACACGTCTTCAGTTGAAGCATTGGTTAATGAATTATGTCACCAGTTTCTCATTTTCAATCAGGGTGCGGCGAATTGAACAAATCTCTGGTTTGATTGGATCAAATCTGTTGAGTGTAAGTGGCTGACAGTCAGGTCAATCTCTCAGCTTGGCTACTGTATCTTTATTCTGTTGACAGCTTTAACTGTCACACTTCACCAGGCAGAGCCCCAGAGCGACCGAAATGACCACAGCCAATCTGACGCCTGAGCACCTTTTTATCTGAACACAATACCAGCGGAAAACACAGCTGCAGAACATACACACAAACACACACCGAATCTATGACTGTAGCAGCCAACTCAATACAACACTTACATTTCTACCAGAAAGACTCGGAAGGCCAGATGATATCACAATGACATTTAATAATTAATAGACCAGAAAGTGAAAACAAAAATATTGGATGGTAAAGTTCTTTGGTGCAGGTCCCGTCCATAGTTCACATTCGGAGGGTAGCATTTCATTTTTTTCACATTATGAAAAAAAAGAAAAAAAATCTCCAAAACATGTTGGCCACAATTATTGGCACCCTTTTATTAAATACTTTTTGCAATCTCCTTTTGCCAAGATAACAGCTCTGAGTTTTCTCCTATAATGCCTGATGAGTTTGGAGAACAACTGACAAGAGATCAGAGACCATTCCTTCATACAGAATCTCTCCAGATCCTTCAGATTCCCAGCTCCATGTTGGTGCTTCTTCTTTTCAATTCACTGCACTCATCAGGTCAGGGAACTGGGACGGTCATGGCAGAAGCTTCATTTTGGTACTCCGTAACACATTTTTGTGTTGATTTTTATGTTTGTTTTGGATCGTTGTCCTGATGGAAGATCCAACCATGGACCATTATAAGCTTTCTAGCAGAAGCCGTCAGGTTTTGTTTTTTATCTGTTGATATTTGATAGAATGCCATGTATCTGAACAAGATGTCCAGGACCTCCAGCAGAAAAATATGCCCACAACATTAAAGATCCAATGGTATATTAAATTGTACACATGGAGTACTTTTTACTCTTATGTGCAACAAACCCATCTAGCGTGTTTGCTGCCAAAAAGCTTTTTTTTTTTGTTTCATCTGACCATAGAACCCTGTGCCGTTTGAAGTTCCAGTCGTGTCTGACAACTGAATTCACTGGAGTTTGTTTTTGGATGAGCGAGGAGGATTTTTCTTGACACCCTCCCAAACAACATGTGGGGATGTAGGGGTTGGTTGATTTTTTTTTTGGTGGTAGGCTTCTGACCCCAAGACTCAACTAATCTTTGCAATCTGTGATCCTTGAAGAGTCTTTGGCCACTTAAACTCTGTGCATTAAGACAATATAGACACATGTCCTCTTCCTGGAAGATTCGTAACATCTTTAGTTGATTGGAACTTCTTAATTATTGCCATGATGGTCAAAATGGGGATTTTCAATTCTTTAGCTATTTTCTTACAGCCACCTTCTATTTTGTGATGCTCAACAATCTTTTGATGCACATCAGAACTATATTATTTGGTTTTACTCATTGTGATGGATGATTAAAGGTGCAGTGTGTGATTTTTAGCGGCATCTAGTGGTGAGGTTACGAATTGCTACCAACAAAAGTTATGGTGGCCGACAGGAAAATATGTCATCGTCTGAGACAGCAGAGAGTAGCCAGTTCAGCAATGAGGTTTCTTTACAAGTATAAATTAAGAAATTATGTTTACTTAATTATTCAGTAAAACTATATGTTATTGTGAATATTATTGTTACTTGTTCATCATTGTGTCAGTGTTTTATTCGCTGAACTAAGCTTGCTTCCTTGCACGAAGAGCAACATAGTAACGAAACGCGTTAGTCCGTTTAGGGCTACTGTAGAAACATGTCGGCGCATTTCAATGTAAGGGGATCCGCGGTGTATGTAGATAGAAACTGCTCATTCTAAGGTAATACAAATATAACGGTTCATTAAGTAAGGTCTTTATACACCACTGAAAACTTCTTTTTCAAGGTAGTGACGAAACGCGCTCTGTAGCGCTGTTTGTTTGCTGTCGGCTACGGTAGAAACATGACGACACAATATGTCGACCTCCATAGAAGGGGGTGCCCGCGGTTATGGAGATATAAATGTCTCATTCTAAGGTAATAAAAACATAATGGTTCATTATGCAAGGTCTTTATACACCACTGAAAACATAGTTATGGATCTTATATTGCATTTCTGTCAATAGATCCTCAGAAATATTACACAATGTTGCTGTTTGAGCATAAACAACATCTGCAAAGTTACAACGCTCAAAGTTCAAAGCAAAGGGAGATATTTGCTTTTAAAGAAATAAATTTCTAAGGACTACAGCAAACGGCCGGTAGGGACTACACGACATTCCTCCAGGGTTGCTGACATCAGTAACCCCACTAAACCCCTCCTCCGAGAATACTAAATAATCGGGGCGAGGCCATTTTATATTGCTTTGGAGAAGAGTTGTTGTGGTATAGTAGGCTGGAGTGTTGTTGCCGCAATGCCGTTGAAACACTGTTATTTTTATCCGGATTGCAGGTCCACTTTGTTCAGCCTTCCTAGGGTCGGGGGAGTTAGGGATCAATGGTTAAAATTTATTTTTAACTCGGTCCCTCGTAATTATTACCCAAATCTCGCTCTCTGTGCTGCACATTTTATGGAGGAAAGCTTCCACAATCTTCGCGAGTTCAATGCAGGATTCGCACAACGGCTTGTCCTGAAAGATGGAGCAGTTCCAACTTTAAGAACAGAAGCTGTTGTTTACGGGCCACAACCTGTAAGTATGATTTATTTTTCGTCGATGTGTTTTCCTGTAATAGTTCGTATTGTTAATTGTACGTTGTAGCAAGGAAGTAAACAAATGACAATGCTGTTTGGCTCTGCAAACCAGTTTGTTAAATGCTCATTCTTACTTAACATTATCCGACAAACACCTAACGTTACAAACTTTTTTTTAATCTCAACAGCGAACTTGGAATTAGTGTAAATTATTCTATGATTAGAGCTTTTATGTATTGTTATCTACATGCTTGTTTATCTACAGGCATGCTAAACATGGTTCTGTGTTTGATTTGGCTACTGTAGTTAAGCCAATGTTTAGTGTTCGTTTTGGGTTAATAGTTCTGGCGACAGATATTTGGCTACAATCATTCTAAAAATACAAAAGTAATGGTGCCATACAGTCAGTAACGATCACTATAGATCCGCAGTCTTAGGTAAGGGGCGTGACGTTTCCGAAAAACGTGCACTAGGCGGTTAGCGAATCACAACACACTGGGCCAGCTAACCAATCTGAGCCCATTGCGTATTTTTGAGGGACTGGCTTCATAGAACCCGGAAACCATCAGACCGTTTTTAAAAGGAGGGACAGAGCAGTGTAGAATAAAGGTAAAATATATGAAAAATAATGCAATTTTTTAAAAACGAAGCATGAACACGTTACAGTGCATCCCACAAACACAATCAAGCCTTCGAAAAAATGTGTTTTACCACCCCTTTAAACTCCTGTGAAACTAGAAGTCATAGCTAGACAATTTCATGTGCCTAGTCACCCTGCCAATAATTGTGGCCAACGTGTTTTGGAGAAAAACATTTATTTCATAATGTGATTTCCCCCCCACTTTCAATTCTTTTACTTCAATGAAAGTTTAGATTTTTGCAATTTGAATGAAAGATCAAAAGGATATACAATGCAGATTTATTTTTTACAGCCTTTTTTGGTCATATTTGCCAGGGGCCATTAATTCTGACCACAACTGTATATATATAATTTATTTGACGTTGTATTTGATCAATTGCTCCTGTCTGCCTTGCTGCTGGTTTGCGTCTGTATGCTCCATATAGCTTTGAATCTCTATTTACTATCATTCCTTGTTGTTTATATTGTTAAATATAACTTACTCATCAACATATATTAGATATTGTCTAATAGTGCCTATCACATTAACCTGACATCGCTAGCTTTTATCTAAATCGTTATCGCTAGCACAACACGCTAGTATCTCGCTAGCCTGTTAACCTGCCATCCATGCTTGCCATCTCGTGTGCGCTCTCGTGCCTTTGACGAGTCTATTAAACAACTGTGGTAAGTTGGATCAGTCAACAAACACGGTGAGTATTGTCACTTGCACTTCGTGTCACATGTATAGTATAGCCTTCTCTGTCAGCAGTGAGGACTACACATGTGATAAATGCAGGGAGATAGTCAGGCTGACAGAGAAGATTTAAGAACTAGAGACACGCATCCAAACTTTAATCGAGGATTGTAAGAATGCAAGGGCTTTAGATACTGCTTTGGATGCGACTAGCTTAGTGAACTCTGTACATTGCTTGGTTCCGGCTGTAGAGCCCGTGCAGCGGGGTGACCATGAGATGCTATAGTCGTGGGACAAAACACCGCTCTTCCGTTCCGATAACCTTAACAAATAGATATTCCCCACTCAGTGAAACACCCACTGTGAATCCTGCTGAATGTGCCCTAGTTATTGGCGATTCTATTACACGGAACGTGAAAATAAAGACACCAGCCACCATAGTCATTCCGTAGGATGTTCTAAATATCAGTGCGGATCTGATATTCACAATTATGAGTATGATATCGCTTTTATAATGTTAGTAAGTTAATGTTGAATATTAAATATTATCTTACATTTCAGACATCCGGTATCCTGGTATCCTCTCTACCTGTCCCTGTAGTCATGGCCTCTTCATGTTCAGCGGGGGACTGGCTTATCTGCTGCTCAGAAGCTGCAAAAAAAAATAATTAAGAGGTCATTTTACTGCATACACAGATCAAGCTTGAGTTTTGTTATCAATAGTTGCATAATATTTGCAAAGTCTATGAATCGCTATATATTGGGTGATACAAAAAGGCTAATATTTTAAAGGGGTGGTAAAACACATTTTTTCGAAGGCTTGATTGTGTTCGTGGGGTGCACTGTAACGTGTTCATGCTTCGTTTTTAAAAAATTGCATTATTTTTCAATATTTTACCTTTATTCTACACTGCTCTGTCCCTTCTTGTAAAAATGGTCTGATGGTTTCCGGGTTCTATGAAGCCAGTCCCTCAAAAATACGCAATGGGCTCAGATTGGTTAGCTGGCCCAGTGTGTTGTGATTCGCTAACCGCCTAGTGCACGTTTTTCGGAAACGTCACGCCCCTTAACTTTACCAGTAGTTTGTGCTTTGGTGTATTATAAACAATGGCGTCAATTGGACCCAGAGAATGTTAGTGAAGATGATCGAGCAGAACCTGTTCAAGAACGGCAGTTAAACGACGTTTCAGAAAGGTTTGTTTTTTGTTGTTGTTTCTGTCTCATTTCTTTTTAGATACGCTGTAATTAAATTGTGCTAATTATTATAGTATTGCAAAAAATAAGCTTCATATTCATAAACAAGAATTTCATATAATCGTTCTAACAAATTATACTAACGTTACAGTCCTCAAAGGGATTTTTTTTTTAGTAAAGACTGCGGATCTATAGTGATCATTACTGACTGTATGGCACTGTTACTTTTGTATTTTTAGAACGATTTGTAGCCAAATATCTGTCGCCAGAACTATTAACCCAAAACGAACACTAAACATTGGCTTTAACGTTACTACAGTAAGTTAGCCAAATCAAACACAGAACCATGTTTAGCATGCCTGTAGATAAACAAGCATGTAGATAAACAATACATAAAAGCTCTAATCAAAGAATAATTAACACTAATTCCAAGTTCGCTGTTGAGATTTAAAAAAGTTTGTAACGTTAGGTTTGAATGAGCATTTAACAAGCTGGTTTGCAGAGCCAAACAGCATTCTCATTTGTTTACTTCCTTGCTGCAACGTACAATTAACAATACGAACTATTGCAGGAAAACACATCGACGAAAAATAAATCATACTTACAGGTTGTGGCCCGTAAACAACAGCTTCTGTTCTTAAAGTTGGAACTGCTCCATCTTTCAGGACAAGCCGTTGTGCGAATCCTGCATTGAGCTCGCGAAGATTGTGGAAGCTTTCCTCCGTGTGCAGCACAGAGAGCGAGATTTGGGTAATAATTATGAGGGACCTTGTTAAAAATAAATTTTAACCATTGATCCCTAACTCCCCCGACCCTAGGAAGGCTGAACAAAGTGAACCTGCAATCCGGGTAAAAATAACAGCGTTTCGACGGCATTGCGGCAACAACAGCCTAGTATACCACAACAACTCTTCTCCAAAGCAAAAATGGCCACGCCCTTATTTAGTATTCTCGGAGGAGGGGTTTATGTAAATATTGGGGTTACTGACGTCAGCAACCCTGGAGGAATGTCGTGTAGTCCCTACCGGCCGTTTGCTGTAGTCCTTAGAAATTGATTTCTTTAAAAGCAAATATCTCCCTTTGCTTTGAACTTTGAGCACTGTAACTTTGCAGATGTTGTTTATGCTCAAACAGCAACATTACTAGCTAAAGTTGGAAAAGTGAAATCGTGTTTTACCACCCCTTTAATTAAATTTAATATTTTGCTTGTGACCCCACCTTGAACTGCCACCTTAACGTGGTGGAGGGGTTTGAGTACCCGAATGACCCTAGGAGCTATGTTGTCTGGGGCTATATGCCCCTGGTAGGGTCTCCCAAGGCAAACAGGTCCTAGGCGACGGGTCTGACTAAGAGCGGTTCAAAATCCCCTTATGATGGACAAACATCCAAGGACCGTGACGTCGCCCGGTATGGCGCAGCCGGGGCCCCACCATGGAGCCAGGCCCGGGGTTGGGGCTCGTATGCGAGCGCCTGGTGGCCGGGCCTCTCCCCACGGGGTCCGGCCGGGCTCAGCCCGAAGGAGTGACGTGGGACCGCCTTCCCGTGGGCTCACCACCTGCAGGAAGAGCCGTAAGGGGCCGGTGCAGAGAGGATCGGGTGGCAGTCGAAGGCGGGGACCTCGACGACCCGATCCCTGGACACGGAAACTAGCCTTAGGGACGTGGAACATCACCTCGCTGGCGGGGAAGGAGCCTGAGATGGTGCGTGAGGTTGAGAGGTTCCGACTAGAGATAGTCGGGATCACCTCTACGCATGGCTTGGGCTCTGGAACCACACTCCTTGAGAGAGGATGGACTCTTCACCACTCTGGAGTTGCCCATGGTGAGAGGCGACGGGCTGGTGTGGGTTTGCTTATAGCCCCCCAGCTCAGCCGCCATGTGTTGGAGTTTACCCCGGTGAACGAGAGGGTCGTTTCCCTGCGCCTACGGGTCGGGGATAGGTCTCTCACTGTCGTGTGTGCCTACAGGCCAAACGGCAGTGCAGAGTACCCGGCCTTCTTGGGGTCTCTGGGAGGAGTGCTGGAAAGTGCTCCGACTGGGGACTCCGTCATTCTACTGGGGGACTTCAACGCTCACGTGGGCAGCGACAGTGACACCTGGAGGGGCGTGATTGGGAGGAACGGCCCCCCCGACCTGAACCCGAGCGGTGTTCAGTTATTGGACTTCTGTGCTAGTTACAGTTTGTCCATAACGAACACCATGTTCAAGCATAAGGGTGTCCACCAGTGCACGTGGCACCAGGACGCCCTAGGTCGCAGGTCGATGATCGACTTTGTGGTCGTTTCATCTGACCTGCGGCCGTATGTCTTGGACACTCGGGTGAAGAGAGGAGCGGAGCTGTCAACTGATCACCACCTGGTGGTGAGTTGGATCCGATGGCGGGGGAGGAGGCTGGACAGACTCGGCAGACCCAAGCGTACTGTAAGGGTTTGCTGGGAACGTTTGACCGAGTCTCCTGTCAGAGAGATCTTCAACTCCCACCTCCGGCGGAGCCACGACCGGATCCCGAGGGAGGCTGGAGATATTGAGTCTGAGTGGACCATGTTCTCCACCTCCATTGTCGAAGCGGCTGCTCGGAGCTGTGGCCGTAAGGTCTCCGGTGCCTGTCGAGGCGGCAATCCCCGAACCCGGTGGTGGACACCGGAAGTAAAGGATGCCGTCAAGCTGAAGAAGGAGTCCTATCGGGCCTGGTTGGCTTGTGGGACTCCTGAGGCAGCTGACAGGTACCGGCAGGCCAAGCGGACTGCAGCCTGGGTGGTTGTGGAGGCAAAAACTCGGGCCTGGGAGGAGTTCGGTGAGGCCATGGAGAAGGACTATCGGCTGGCCTCGAAGAGATTCTGGCAAACTGTCCGGCGCCTCAGGAGAGGGAAACAATGCCCTACCAACGCTGTTTACAGTGGAGGTGGGCGGCTGTTGACCTCAACTGGGTATGTCGTCGGACGGTGGAAGGAATACTTCGAGGATCTCCTCAATCCCGCCGTCACGTCTTCTATTGAGGAAGCAGAGGCTGAGGGCTCAGAGGTGGACTCGTCCATCACCCTAGCTGAGGTCACCGAGGTAGTCAAGAAACTCCTCGGTGGCAAGGCACCGGGGGTGGATGAGATCCGCCCTGAGTACCTCAAGTCTCTGGATGTTGTGGGGCTGTCTTGGCTGACACGCCTCTGCAGCATCGCGTGGCGGTCGGGGACAGTGCCTCTGGGATGGCAGACCGGGGTGGTGGTCCCTCTTTTTAAGAAGGGGGACCGGAGGGTGTGTTCCAACTACAGGGGGATCACACTTCTCAGCCTCCCTGGGAAAGTCTATGCCAGGGTATTGGAGAGGAGAATACGGCCGATAGTGGAACCTCGGATTCAGGAGGAACAGTGCGGTTTTCGTCCAGGCCGTGGAACACTGGACCAGCTCTATACTCTCTACAGGGTGCTGGAGGGTTCATGGGAGTTTGCCCAACCAGTCCACATGTGCTTTGTGGATTTGGAGAAGGCATTCGACTGTGTCCCTCGCGGCGGCCTGTGGAGGGTGCTCCGGGGGTATGGGGTCCGGGGTCCTTTGCTAAGGGCTGTCCGGTCCCTGTATGACCGAAGCAGGAGCTTGGTTCGCATTGCCGGTAGTAAGTCAGACTTCTTCCCGGTGCATGTTGGACTCCGGCAGGGCTGCCCTTTGTCGCCGGTTCTGTTCATAGTTTTTATGGACAGAATTTCTAGGCGCAGCCAGGGGCCGGAGGGTGTCAGGTTTGGGGACCACGCGATTTTGTCTCTGCTTTTTGCGGATGATGTTGTCGTGTTGGCCCCTTCACACCAGGACCTTCAGCATGCACTGGGACGGTTTGCAGCCGAGTGTGAAGCGGCTGGGATGAAAATCAGCACCTCCAAATCCGAGGCCATGGTCCTCAGTCGGAAAAGGGTGGCTTGCTCACTTCAGGTTGGTGGAGAGATCCTTCCTCAAGTGGAGGAGTTTAAGTATCTTGGGGTTTTGTTCACGAGTGAGGGAAGGATGGAACGGGAGATTGACAGACGGATCGGTGCAGCTTCTGTAGTAATGTGGTCGATGTACCGGTCTGTTGTGGTGAAGAAGGAGCTGAGCCGTAAGGCAAAGCTCTCGATTTACCGGTCAATCTACGTTCCTACTCTCACCTATGGTCATGAGCTTTGGGTCATGACCGAAAGGACAAGATCCCGGATACAGGCGGCCGAAATGAGCTTTCTCCGCAGGGTGGCTGGCCGATCCCTTAGAGATAGGGTGAGAAGCTCGGTCACTCGGGAGGAGCTCAGAGTAGAGCCTGTTGTGGAAAAATTAATATTTTAGTTTAACCTGAAATTGTGTGGGTTTTACTTTAAATTCGATCATGTATTTTCTCTCCTGGAATATTTGCATATACCCAGCAGGAACAAAGGGTCACACACACACATAGCATATGGAGACAGTAAAAGCCCAGGAGGGTCGGAGGGGCCACTATAAAGATCATTGTATTACAAAGCCTTTTGACCTCACAGTTGGGGGGGGGCAGTAAAGCTGAAGAAGGGGGGTTAGGAAGGGCCATTGTATTTCTAACAAAACCTGCTTTTACTGGTATTTCTGGGGGAACGGAAATTTACAGGAAAAGGGATGCTTAGGGGGTATAAAGGCTGTATGCTTTCTGTGTGATTCAGGTCTGTGTTCTTACATGGGGTAGCTGCCATTTACGAACCAGTCTCCTTTAAAAGAATAAACTTTCTTTTAAAGTACAATTCGAATCTAATGTCTCTTACTATGATGTTGTTTGTTAATTAAATTGTTTTTGCCACAACAATTTTGGTGTCAGAAGTGGGATCTCACGGCAGTTCTTTCTGGTCCTGAGACGGATTTGACGGAGTGAATCGCCCCGGTACCAGGCTACTGGTCTCATACCTCGGCGGTTTGAGAGAGAACTCAACAGATTACGAGAGAGAGAGCCAAATCCCGATTTTTCAGGGCCAGAAGGGACTCCGAGATCTGAAAAGAGCCCGGTGGCAGTGAAACATCTTGGTAAGAGACCTAAAATTTATTTTATTTTTGTTTCTCGTATGGTGTAATTTGATATAACTATTGGGCGAACCATTGTGGCTGAACTATCTCTTTGGTCGGGCAGAGAAGGTTTTTCGAAGGGTGAATTGAGGTAGTGACGGACAGTACGACTCTTTTTCTTGAGCCAGCTCATTTGAATCGACTCACTGGGGAAGAGCCGTTACGAGCGACCCGTCACTACAAGCCAATTCTATGCCGAAAAACTAGCTCGTAGCGGACGAAGGAGCCGCGGTGAACGAAAGAATCACGACTGATAATTGGTTTACAAAATTGTTTTTAATTGGCACCTGAGGGAGTCGGACCAATTTTATGCCTTGGAGTAAACCATTATTACAGAGCATATTTGCTAACCTTGCCGGATCGAGGTGACAGAACCGGGGTCAACTGATTAATTGGTTTACAAAATTGTTTTTAATTGGCACCTGAGGGAGTCGGACCAATTTTATGCCTTGAAGTAAACCATAATTAGCCTACCGAGCATATTTGCTAACCTTGCCGGATCGAGGTGACAGAACCGGGGTCTGCTGAAGACGTTCAGACAGATTGTGGACGCGCGGAAAGGAAAAATCCAAGAGAGAAGATTCAGCCAGAAATGGGGTCATCTAATAAAAACCTAGGTAATTTTTATACATCAGTTTTCGAAAATGAAACCGAGATTATCTTTATACTGAGAGCCATGAAGCTGAACCACGATCTCGACTGCTCTCCGAGTCCGATCCCAAGACAAATACTAAAAGCAGCACGAGACGCACAAGCGCGAGCAGCTGCAGAAGCAGCGAAAACAAACAAGCCTAAAACTAAACAAAGGAGAGGACAGAAATGGCGGTGCTTTGTGTGTACTTCAAACGACCATACGTTCAGGGACTGTACCATATGCAGACTTTGCAATAAAGATGGGCATTGGAGCAATTCGGAGTCCGAATTTGAAGTCGGATGGGAACGGAGAGCAGGAGAGGGTCTGGTTCGGAGCGGGAGGCGATCGTGTCCGCAAGACAGAGAAGTAAAACTTTTTTTTTTTTTTTTTTTTTTATAACACACACACACACACACACAAACACACACACAGACACGTAGGCCTTATACTGATTTAAACTATACTATCTGAAAGAAAGATTCTGCTGTAAATCCTTGTGTTTTTGAGCAATGTTGTGAATAATGAAACTCTGAGCAGTTGTTTTCTATATTTGAATGATTGAAAAATGCACAAAGGCTAAATTTGAGCCACAGTGGGCTTATGAAAGGCAGATAAAAGATTGTTAACTGGGCAAAGATGATTTGAAATTGGCTGTAGATTAAATAACACCAGTTAGAACAGATTTTATGATGCCTGATAGAAGGCATTGCAAGTAAAATGAGCGTGATTTAGACTGAAGAAACTTGGTTTAGTGTGTGTTTGAATAAAAAACAATTGCAGTGTATTTAATGACCAGGAATGGTTTTGTTTTATTGATGATTAATTGGTTTAGAATAGAAAAGGATGTAAAAGAATGTGAGCAGAGACTGTTGGATTGAAGAAAGGCAGGTATAGACTGTAGAAAGATGATTTATGCATGTAGGGGAAGAAGGCAGGAAAATAATAGTGTTGGAAGAAAACACCAGATAAAAAAAAAAGAGATAAAGAAGGAGCTGGAATGATAAAAGAAAAGAAAATAGAATTCATGGAATTATTCATGAACGCCTGTTAAATCAAATTAAGTTGAAATGATATGAAAAATGAGTTTCAGAATAAAATAGGGCATTGAATATGATTAACAGTGATATGAAAAGTTTTATCAGTTAAAACGGGGAAAATTCTATATTTTAATGATAATTTAGAAATAATGATAATATTGAGTTGAATCTGCAGACTTACCATTTGATAGAAGAATAAACAGGAAAATATGTGTCAATATGGATTAGAAAGCAGATTGATGTTAATATGATGAAATTTAAGGTTTTCATTTAAGAAAGAACAGGAGGTATGTTAGGTCGTAAAATGAAGACCTTTTGTTTCTCAGAAACAAAGAACCATTTGCCCTGCTTAGGGGGTAGAAACTAAAGTCGAAAACCAGTTAAAGATAAGGAAAATTACAGAAACTGGGAAGGAGGGGAAGACAGTGAAGCCCAAGGGGGGGTCAGAAGGACTACTATATTATATTGTTCTAACTTCACAGGGGTGAGAACAATAAAACGCCCACTGTTAAATTGCATTTCTAACCTGTTAGATCGGGTTTCAATAGGGTTGAGAAAAGACAGATAAGAAATGAGTTGCACAATACTTTTAAAAGTATTTCTAATTGCAGATTGGTAAACTCTAAGAAAACATGAAAGTCAGATATTAAACTATGATAATTGAGAAACCTGACAACTAAAATTTAGATGAAATTTGAAAGATTATTAGTTGGGGGATTAACAGTGCTAGATGTGTTAAAAAGGCATTTGTTTTAAACAAAAGCTAATTAGTTTTGACCAAGAAACTACTGGAAGCTGTTGATATGTTGATTTTGGAAAATAAGCTTGTGGTTTTGGCTGAAACAATTTGCATCTGAATGTTGAGTGCTGGGTTGAAGCTGCCAGCAGACAGAGACTCAAACTGAGTTGAAATTTGTAATGTCTAAATTCCCTGCATGGGCAAGGGAAAACTATAGAATTATGCTTGTATTGAAAATACATGTAAAGCATGGAAAACATGCATTAAGCTGGGCTAGAATTAAAAGATACTAGATAAATGCTTAGAAAGTTTATGAATGCAGTGTACCAGTCCTGAAATGACTCGACAGTCTATCTCTCTCATTAAGATGTTAAAATGTAAAACTGAATGACTTTAAAGAAGTCTTTAAAACAATGAAGACAGTTTTGATTAGTTTATTTTGGGATCAGTAACTTCTTTGTCTCATTTTAGTCTCCACCATTCAGGATCAATGGCTCTAGGCTACAGATACAGATGTACACTGAATGTACGGTTGTGATCTAAAATTCTCTGAGTATAATCTAAGGATTGCGATTTTGCTGAGGATGTTTAATAGATTGATTTGATGAAATACTGTTTTTGTTGTTTTAGGACACTCCTACTGACTGTGAGAGTTCTTGAATGTCTTCTCACCCACACCCAAGAAAGTTTGTATATCATATTGTCAAATTTTAGAAGAGCCTCTTTGATAATTCTGCCCAAGTGGATGGAGCGTAAACAGTGTGCTGGGTGCCAGTCCAGAGACGGGTACGATCTTCTGATGGTCATAGGAGGACAACCTAAGACAGGACTGGCATCACCACTGGGCACCTGCCCACCAGGTTGTGGAGGTGTTTTCTGTGCGAAGAGGGTGGACGTGATGCTACTTTGGACCAAGAGCATCAGAGAGGTCCACCCCCAAATATACTTTAGAATGAGCTCATCCCCAAAGTGGCTTAATTATCATAAGAGATGAAGAAAGTGAAGTTATTTTGTTTCTTCACCATTTGGGATTGAACACATCCTGAACAAAATGCTAGGCAATTTGTAGAATGGGATTGGGTGTGTAACACAGATAATCTCTTCAGACAATGGAGTGTTTCAACTTCATTAACATACAGACGAAAGCTGCTGATATGTCAGTTGCCTTAAGGGCAAGGACTTTTCTATTAAAATGCAGAGATGCCAGCGTATCGGACATGACTAAAGCTAAAGGAAAACATGGTGGTGACTAAAAGTCAAAGTTTAGTGTAAGGAATTTACCCTGTCTAAATTACAGTCTTAGGAGGCTGATTGAAAAGATTATTCGTTTGTTCGAGAGAGAGAGACTGCTTGAAGGAGAAAGGGTTGGTACTCTGTCTTTCTGTTTCCATTCAGACAAAGAAGCTGAAGCAATTTAATGAAAATGAATCAAAACCAACACAGCTAACTTTTCTAAAATCAAATGAATAATGAACAAACATGTTTTGAAACTATAGTTAAGAGGCCATAGAAAATAATTAGATAAAAGCTATAGGAATATGCGGGGTTTAAAATATAATTTAAACTGTAAAAACATTTTTAGAGAAAAGATAAGAATAAGAAATATGAGCGGTTCATATTTAGATGTATTTGATGGTGATTGCACTTTATGTCTTGATAAGAGTGAGTTTAGGGAGGAGCTACTCTGTCTGAATAGTGTGTGTCATTTAATCGCTAGAGAAGAGTGTTTTTATCATCACTGATGAGTCAAGGCAAATGCCAAATTAGAGAGAGGTTGATAATTCTGAGTTAATCTGATCATAAAGCTTTATCTGTTAGTCATTCATTTTGGTCATTTGTGACGTACAGTAGATTTGAATTACTTTCTGGATCAGTTTAAGTATTGATGGAAACAATACAGAGAATTTAGTGATAAAAAGTTGAAAAGTTATAGATGGCTGATAGATAAATAAACAAATTCGTAGACTTGATTATTAATCGTAGATTTGATATTGTTTTGAAACATTACAGTGACACAGTGGCTAAATAAATATTAATTTATCCAGAGAA
This sequence comes from Gila robusta, assembly GCA_030770095.1. Classification (NCBI taxonomy): domain Eukaryota; kingdom Metazoa; phylum Chordata; class Actinopteri; order Cypriniformes; family Leuciscidae; genus Gila; species Gila robusta. Next base: position 269,258 of record JAVALU010002512.1, read on the forward strand.
CCCTTAACATTTATGTGAACATGTATGTGAACAAAGAAGGAGAATGACTTATGACTGACTTTGACAAAATCTGGACTGAGGAACACCTCGACTCGACGGCAAGAATTGATGACAAACCATTATGATAAAATTGATACACAAGTAGAATTGTGCATCAAAAGAGGGGAGGGGTTTGCTGAAAGCCATCGCACTAAATGCTGAGAGTCGTACTTAAGGTCTCCATTCACAGGTGACAGCAGGCAAGAAAATGGTGCACTCCAGTGGGGGTGTGGTCATGATTTAAGGGAAAACCTTCTAGGGATTTGAAAATGATTGGAGAGTGTTAGACCTGGGTCCAAGCATCTCTAACCTTAGACTACACCGACAAGCCTCAAATCAACCATCAGATCATAAAGTGAGGGATCAAAGGCTAGTGCTAGTAACAGCCTTCCTCGCCTACGATGGAAAGACCATGGCTACGGCACGCAAAGTGTCAACATGGTGAAGACGGAATGTCCATGGGCGAACGAGATGATCATCACACCTGCAGAAAGATGCGGACCAACTAATGTTCAAGTTTAGCAGAAGAATCTGTTTTTTTTTTTTGTGATGATTATGAGAGCGACGAGAGTGTTGACATTTACAAAGAAATGTGATAGAGTTGAAATGAGGGATTTTTATTTATTTATTTGTATTTTTTATTTTTTTATTTTTTTATTTTATGTTTATGTTTTTATTTTATTTTAATTATTATTTTTCTTTATTCTTACTATGCTTTAAACTATGTCTGAGATGACTGAGGGTCTGATTTTATGTCAGAAATGCAGTAACAATGTTTATCCATTTAGCCCGATTTCAGATAAAGTGCTTATACCTATTCTTTCAAAATATTCTTTCCGAAAATTCAACTGATGATATAAAGACTTGAAATGATTGTAACCATTTATGGGTTTGATGTAACGATGTCTTTATCTATTAATTTTTTTTTTTTTTTTTCATTTTTATTATATTTATCTTTTTATTTTATTATTTTTTGAAGGATAAATAGGAGGGATTGTTGTGGAAAAATTAATATTTTAGTTTAACCTGAAATTGTGTGGGTTTTACTTTAAATTCGATCATGTATTTTCTCTCCTGGAATATTTGCATATACCCAGCAGGAACAAAGGGTCACACACACACATAGCATATGGAGACAGTAAAAGCCCAGGAGGGTCGGAGGGGCCACTATAAAGATCATTGTATTACAAAGCCTTTTGACCTCACAGTTGGGGGGGGACAGTAAAGCTGAAGAAGGTGGGTTAGGAAGGGCCATTGTATTTCTAACAAAACCTGCTTTTACTGGTATTTCTGGGGGAACGGAAATTTACAGGAAAAGGGATGCTTAGGGGGTATAAAGGCTGTATGCTTTCTGTGTGATTCAGGTCTGTGTTCTTACATGGGGTAGCTGCCATTTACGAACCAGTCTCCTTTAAAAGAATAAACTTTCTTTTAAAGTACAATTCGAATCTAATGTCTCTTACTATGATGTTGTTTGTTAATTAAATTGTTTTTGCCACAACAAGCCGCTGCTCCTCCACATCGAGAGGGGTCAGCTGAGGTGGCTCGGGCATCTGTTCCGGATGCCTCCTGGACGCCTTCCCGGGGAGGTGTTCCGGGCACGTCCCACTGGGAGGAGACCCCGGGGAAGACCTAGGACACGCTGGAGAGACTATGTCTCCCGGCTGGCCTGGGAACGCCTCGGTGTCCCCCCGGAAGAGCTGGATGAAGTGTCCAGGGAGAGGGAAGTCTGGGCATCTCTGCTCAGACTGCTGCCCCCGCGACCCGGCCCCGGATAAGCGGAAGAAGATGGATGGATGGATGGATTTTGCTTGTGAATAGGTTGACAACGCTACAACCTGTCAGAATGCGGAATGTGTGTAGCCTAATTTAAGAGAAGATAGACTAACCTGTCAAATGTAAAAAAAATAAAAATAACAAAAAAATTCCTTGACCGGCCCAAAAGTGAAGCGGCCCACCGGGAATTCTCCCGATTCTCCCGATTACCCACCCCGGGCCTGCAGGCCACCAGGGCACCATACAGACTTTATCAAAGAATTTACTGATTTTTTTTATCGTAGTTAGTACTGGCTGCAGATAAAGTCCTAATTGTTGGTGATTTTAATATACATATAGATAACGAAAAAGACGCATTGGGATTGCCATTTAGAGACATTCTGAACTCTATTGGAGTTAGACAACATGTGTCAGGACCCACTCATTGTCATAATCATACTTTAGATCTAATGTTGTCACATGGAATCAATGTCGTTGAAATTCTGCAGCTGTTACGATTAGCCACGCACTCCCTGGGTGATCACGTGTCACGATTAGCCACACACTCCCTGGGTGATCATGGACTACATTTCCCTTCATGCATCTCCCTGGACTGATTACACTATACACCTGCACTGCGCTGATTACACACACACCTGCATCTCATTCACACACACACATATAAACCACTTCCACGCACCACACCGGTGCGAAGTCTTGACTTTCCTGGCTGTCATTAACGAGCATTTCCTCCTGTGGATTTATTATTTACCTTGACCTTGGACTGTGTATCCCGTTTCTGCTTGTTCTCTGCCCGCCCCGACTTGGATTTCTTACTGGACCTTGCTTCTCGCTGCCTACCCCGACCATTGCCTGTTATCTGGTTTGTCTCTGCCTTGTCTCCATTGCCCTGTTTGCTGTTGTTGATTCCTGACTACACTAATAAAAGCTGCGAATGGATCCCCTTGTGTCTGCTGCGTCATTACAGAAGACTTCACCACACCAAGATCCAGCAGCGATGCCAACCAGGGATACAGCAGTACAAATCCTGCGTCTCCGTCAGGAGAATCGGCCGATTGAGAAGTATGTCGAAGAGTTTATTGAACTGGCACATATCACCTCAATGAGCAAAGAATGTCTTGTGATCTTTTTTCAGGGAGGACTATCTGAACCGCTCAGTTCTTTCATGCCCTTGCATGATCCTCACTGGTCTTTAGAGCGCTATGTTGACCTGGCCCTTTTGTTGAGCGGCTCATCGTTTACTGTGGGCATGGTAGAGGAGGAGCTCCGTGAACCCACAGTATCCCCTCCTGCCGAGACCGAGATCCTTCACATCTTCTCTACCGAGCCTGAGAATCTTCGCGTCATGCCAGCCATCGGGTCTGCCACCGGATCGGTCTATGGGCGTTCAGGGCTGATGTCCAGCTTGGCAGATAGCCCCGCTAAAGTCCACACAATCTGCAAAGATTACCGTTCCTCCTGAGTCTCGTCCCGCCGAGACTGTCCTGCCTGAGTCTCGTTCTGCCGAGACTGTCCTGCCTGAGTCTCGTCCCGCCGAGACTGTCTTGCCTGAGTCTCGTCCCGCCGAGACTGTCCTGCCTGAGTCTCGTCCCGCCGAGACTGTCCTGCCTGAGTCTCGTCCCGCCGAGACTGTCCTGCCTGAGTCTCGTCCCGCCGAGACTGTGCTGCCTGAGTCTCGTCCCTCCGAGACCGTCCTGTCTGGGTCTCTTCCAGCCGAGCCTGCACTCCACGTCAGTCCAGCCGAGCCTGCACTCCACGTCAGTCCAGCCGAGCCTGCACTCCACGTCAGCCCAGCCGAGCCTGCACTTCACGTCAGCCCAGCCGAGCCTGCACTCCACGTCAGTCCAGCCGAGCCTGCACTTCATGTCAGTCAAGCCGAGCCTGCACTCCACGTCAGTCCAGCCGAGCCTGCACTTCACGTCACGTCTGCCGAGCCATTGTCTCCGGACAAGATGGCCGCCACCGAGCCAGTGTCTCCGGACAAGATGGCCGCCGCCGAGCCAGTGTCTCCGGACAAGATGGACGCCTCCGAACCAGTGTCTTCGGACAAGATGGCCGCCGCTGAGCCAGTGTCTCCAGACAAGATGGCCGCCGCCGAGCCAGTGTCTCCGGACAAGATGGCCGCAGCTGAGCCAGTGTCTCCAGACAAGATGGCCATCCCGGTGTCTGTTCCTGAGCCGGTGTCTGTTCCTGAGCCGGTGTCTGTTCCTGAGCCGGTGTCTGTTCCTAAACCGGTGTCTGTTCCTGAACCGGTGTCTGTTCCATTTGTTCCTGAGCCGGGGTCTGTTCCGGCCCATAACCCCATAGCTGCCCCCAAGAAAATTTTTGGGGGGGCAGTAGGTTCCCTGAGGGGACCATGGAGGCCGCGCCACCTTGGCCACCTGAACTATCTGGTCCACCCTGGCCACCTGAACTGTCTGATCAACCTTGATCCCCTGAACTGTCTGGTCTACCTTGGTCCCCTGAACTGTCTGATCCACCCTGGTCACCTGAACTGTCTGGTCCACCTTGGTCCCCTGAACAGCCTGCTCCGCCCTGGTCGCCTGCACAGCCTGGTCCGCCCATGCTCCACGACCCAGGTCTACCATTGCAATGCCCGGGTCCCGTTCCCCTGCACGGACCTGGCCCTCCATCCCTCCCCCAAGACCACCTCCGCTTCACCACCCTCCTGAACTTTTGTGTGTTTTTAGTTTTTTTTTGAGCGTCTGGAAGCCGCTCTTTAAGGGGGGGGGGCTCTGTCACAATTAGCCACGCACTCCCTGGGTGATCACGTGTCACGATTAGCCACACACTCCCTGGGTGATCACAGACTACATTTCCCTTCATGCCTGGACTGATTTCCCATCTCCCTGGACTGATTACACCATACACCTGCACTGCGCTGATTACACACACACCTGCATCTCATTCACACACACACACATATAAACCACTTCCCACGCACCACACCGGTGCGAAGTCTTGACTTTCCTGGCTGTCATTACCGAGCGTTTCCTCCTGTGGATTTATTATTTACCTTGACCTTGGACTGTGTATCCCGTTTCTGCTTGTTCTCTGCTTGCCCCTACTTGGATTTCTTACTGGACCTTGCTTCTCGCTGCCTACCCCGACCATTGCCTGTTATCTGGTTTGTCTCTGCCTTTTCTCCGTTGCCCTGTTTGCTGTTGTTGATTCCTGCCTGTTTGACTACTCTAATAAAAGCTGTGAATGGATCCCCTTGTGTCTGCTGCGTCATTACTGAAGCAGTGCGATGACATCTCAGATCATTATCTAGTCTTGTGTATACTCCATTTAGCAAAGGTTGCAAAGCCGACTCCGTGTTACAAATATGTTAGAACTATCACTTCTGCCACTAAAGATTGCTTTATTATAATATTCCTGATCAGTTTCATCTCCTCATCATAGCTTAGAAGAACTCGATATTGCGACAGAAACTTTTGACTCTCTTTTTTCCAGCACTTTAGACACAGTTGCTCCTTTGCACTTAAAGAAGATAAAAAAAAAACAGTCCAACGCCGTGGTACAACGGGCACACTCGGGCCCTTAAGAGAGCAGCCAGAAATATGGAGCGCAACTGGAAGAAAACAAAACTAGACGTTTTTCGAATTTCTTGGAGAGAGAGCATGATTGCGTACAGAAAAGCCTTAAAAACTGCTAGATCTGTTTAATCTGTTAGATCTGCCCTAATAATTTACGCCAGCCCAACAGGAAGTCGGCTATTTAGGGTTGTTTGGAAACGCATGCTCAGGAATTTAAAACACTTCTCCTAGGGAATTCACCTGATCATCACCAAACTGGGTGTGCATGAAGTCAAGACATTGAGGATGAAAAATTGCCAGGGGATTTTTGATATCTCGAACGGTTTGGCCGTGGCGAGGAAACTAATTTATGGCGAATAATGGAAACAGGAAGTGTGTTATAACTTCAGCATACATTAACTGATCTTGATGAAACTTCAGCAGTGTGTTCATTGTAAGAGGCCGATCACATGGATGTAAGTATTGTGAGTCAAAGTTATAGCGCCACCAACTGGCAGCAGGAAGTGTGTCACTTTCAAAGTGCTTTGAAATCACCCTCTTATTTTTACCCGATTTGCTTCAAGCTTCATCTGTATAATGTAAACACACGCCAGATGTAGACCTGTGAAAGGATTATTTAATATCTAAGATAATGTTGCCATGGCAACGCATCAAACTTTAATATTCTTTTTTGATGCTTTTGAGACTCTTAGCATGTTTGAAATTGCATGGAACTCGCCAGACACATCTAATTTATTAGCTAGTAGACATGTGCAAAGTTTCAGAAACGGGCGTGGTGAGGGGCTCAGTAGCGCCACCTTTAGGTAACTAAAGGCACCGGGGTTGCGGTGCCACCGGCTTGGGCCCGTCATCGCTGCTCGCAGCTATATTTAGGGCCCAAGCCCTGAAAGGGCGCAGAGCCCTATTGTTTTCCTTAGGATTATTATTATTCTTCTTTTTAGGGCCCAAGCCCTGAAAGGGCGCAGAGCCCTATTGTTTTCCTTAGGATTATTTATTTATTAGGGCCCAAGCCTTGAAAAGGCGAAGGCCCTATTGTTTTCCTAAGGATTATTATTGTTCTTTTTATTAGGGCCCAAGCCTTGAAAAGGCGAAGGCCCTATTGTTTTCCTAAGGATTATTTATTATTATTAGGGCCCAAGCCCTGAAAGGGCGCAGAGCCCTATTGTTTTCCTTAGGATTATTAGGGCCCAAGCCCTGAAAGGGCGCAGAGCCCTATTGTTTTCCTTATGATTATTAGGGCCCAAGCCCTGAAAGGGCGCAGAGCCCTATTGTTTTCCTTAGGATTATTTTTTTTTTCTCTTTTATTTTTCTTACGACTATTCGGGCACTTTTGGGGCCCTTAACGTGCCCGAAATCTCTTGAAACTTTGCACGCGGGTCAGAACCCGCGGCCATCAGGGTCGGGCTGAAGATGGTACCCGGGCGTGGCAGGGGGGCTAGACAGCGCCCCCTGGAACGGGGTCCGAAAACTTGGTCCATAAATCAAACACGCTTGCATGTATGAATATGAAACTCGGTACACATATAGATCTCATCGATTCATATATACTTCATACTCTTACTTTTTACGCCAGCCCAACAGGAAGTCGGCTATTTAGGGTTGTTTGTAAAACGCATGCAATGGAATTTAAAGTACTTCTCCTAGAGAATTCAAAGAAATGGCACAAAACTCGGTCAGCATGAAGTCAATACACTGAGGATGAAAAATTGCCAGGGGATTTTTGATATCTCGAACGGTTTGGCCGTGGCGAGGAAACGAAATTATGGAGAGAAACGTGAAACAGGAAGTGTGTTATAACTTCAGCATACATTAACTGATCTTGATGAAACTTCAGCAGTGTGTTCGCTGTAAGAGGCCGATCACATGGATGTGACTATTGTGAGTCAAAGTCATAGCGCCACCAACTGGCAGCAGGAAGTGTGTCACTTTCAAAATGCTTTGAAATCACCCTCTTATTTTTACCCGATTTGCTTCAAACTTCATCTGTATAATGTAAACACACGCCAGATGTAGACCTGTGAAAGGATTATTTAATATCTAAGATAATGTTGCCTTGGCAACGCATGAAACTTTAATATTCTTGTTTGATGCTTTTGAGACTCTTAGCATGCTTGAAATTGCATGAAACTCGATAGACACATCACATTTATTAGCCAGTAGACATGTGCAAAGTTTCAGAAACGGGTGTGGTGAGGGGCTCAGTAGCGCCACCTTTAGTCAAAAATGGGGAATTAGTTTTACCTACAGTAACTAAAATCGGTATGTATATTGTTCTCCTCGAGCCGGACAACTTTCTAATTTACAGTCATTAGCTCCGAACAACACAAAGTCAGATATTTTGGTTTGAATGTGATTTTCAGGAGAATTTTCTCCCTCCCTCTCCTTCTGTCTCTGTGTGTGGGGTTTGGGGAATTTGACTATTATTTTAATGGTGTTCAAGGTTTCAGGGGCTTTTGGGGCCCTTAACGTGCTTGAAAACTCTTGAAATTTTGCACACAGGTCAGAGCCCACGGCCATCAGGGCCGAGCTGAAGCTGGTACCCGGGTGTGGCAGGGGGGCTCAACAGCGCCCCCTTGAATGTGGTCCCCAAAACTTGGTCCATAGATCAAACACGCTTGCATGAATTAATATGAAACTCAGTACACATATAGATCTCATCGGGCCGAACAACTTTCCCTCGCTCAAGTTTTACACCAGCCCAACAGGAAGTCGGCTATTATGGGTTGTTTGGAGAACGCTTGCTCTGGAATTTGAAGTACTTCTCCTAGAGATTGCATCCGTTTACTGCCAAACTCGGTCACCTTGAGGTCAACACATTGAGGATGCTAAATTGCGGACGGATTTTTGATATCTTGAACGGTTTGGCCGTGGCGAGGAAACGAATTTATGGCGAATAATGGAAACAGGAAGTGTGTTATAACTTCATCATACATTAACTGATCTTGATGAAACTTCAGCAGTGTGTTCGCTGTAAAAGGCCGATCACATGGATGTGACTATTGTGAGTCAAAGTTATAGCGCCACCAACTGGCAGCAGGAAGTGTGTCACTTTCTAAATGCTTTTGACAAAAGTGGGGGGGTTAGTTTTATCTACAGTAACAAAACTCGGTATGTATATTGTACTCTTCGAGTCGGACAACTTTCTAATTTACAGTCATTAGCTACGACCAACAGGAAGTCAGATATTTTGGTTTGAATGTGGATTTCAGATTCTGAGTTTTTAGCTACTCCTCCTAAGTAGTTTATTTTATTCACGCCAAACTTTTTCAACATGATGAAAATACATTAAAGATGCTAAATTGTGAACGGATATTGAATATCTCAAACGGTTCTGCTATGGTGAGGGATTAAATTAATGTCAAAAAAAGAATCAGGAAATGTCTCATATCTTTCTAAAATGTAATTATACACCATTTATTTTTATATAAAATTATACAAATATTAGAACTAAACCCATTTTATTCATTTTTTCAATTAAAGAATTATGTTTAAGTTTAAAAACAGCCAGAATGGTTGTTTAGTCAAAAAAAAAAAAAAAAATTTCAAATCATACATAGTGCTATACTGCCCTCTTGTGTTCAAAATCAGGTAGGCCTATTTTATTTATATATAAATATTAGGGATGTTACTATGGGAATATTTTCCCACCGGTTAATCAACGTGTGACACCGCTGGGAGCTTTAAAATCGCTAACTTGGAAGTGGAAGTAAAATACGGACGTCCGCACAAGACATTAATAATGGTGCAGAGTAGAGCGAGCTTTTTCAATTAATTCCTATGGAAGTAGGAATGAACTAAACAACGTTCACTCTGTTCTGCTCGTTCCTCACCGTGGGCGCGCACAGTTATGAATGCCCGTGCAGCCGTGAGTATTTTAGTTTAATTTTAAAATTAGTGCCATTTCGGGTGGATGTATTACTTTAATTTATTTAACAAAAACACAATGTTGTGTTTTATTGCGAGTGTACACAAATATAAGTAAACACTTTGCAGTTTGAATGATGTCCTGTATGAAGAAAATGACGGAGTATGTTTTTATGTGTAACACACTGTTCAATCGCGCTGAGCCACCCACACCCACACACACACACACACATTCCAGCATTGCAATCTTGACATCGCAAGCCTGTTCATTTATACATATGTGCTATATATATATATGTGCTATATATATATATATATATATATATATATATATATATATATATATATATATTAGATCAACAATAGCCACTTATATTGATTTTGCCCGGCCATCATTTCCCATGTTTGATTTCTGTATTTGACCGATTGTTTACCGTTGCTGACTACATTCTGCCTGGCCCAATCTGGATTGTTTATTGGACTCTGATTCTTGCTGCCTGCCTCGGCCCTTTGCCTGTCAACCTGGTTTGTCTCTGCCTTTTCTGTTCTGCCCTGTTTGCCATTGCTCACCCTTTCTGTCTTGACCATTCTTAATAAAAAGCTGCAAATGGATCCCCCTGGCCTGACCCTGCCTCGTTACAACACATATGCTGCATCTGCTCGCTATCTGCCGAAGGCTCTGGTAGTTCCGCTTCAGCACTGATGATGTTGTAGGAATAGTGCGCTCTGTTTGGTCTGGATTATTCGGGATTTTTTTATTTTATACAGAAATAAGTTATTTATAATTCAGATGAGAATAAAGTTAGTGTTGATTAAAATGAAGGAAAACTTTTGTATACCAAATATACAATCTTAATTTAATTTAAAGCAAACAATACATTTAAATACATTTAAATACATATATGGGTTATATTAATATTTTTGAGAAAAAATAATATGTATATATATTATTAAAAATAATTATATATATATATATATATATATATATATATATATCAAAAAAGACAAGGCCTTAAACTTAAGCTTGAACAAGGGTTAAACTCTTGTCACTAACAGACACCAAGGCACAATCACACACACACACACACAGACACACACACAGTTTAAAAGCAAAAAGATATTTATCCAACCCCATTTAAAAACAGTCTGTGAGTGCCATCTTTTGGACATCCATGATATCTCGAACGGTTTGGCCGTGGCGAGGAAACGAATTTATGGCGAATAATGGAAACAGGAAGTGTGTTATAACTTCTGCATACATTGACTGATCTTGATGAAACTTCAGCAGTGTGTTCGCTGTAAGAGGCCGATCACATGGATGTGACTATTGTGAGTCAAAGTTATAGCGCCACCAACTGGCAGCAGGAAGTGTGTCACTTTCAAAATGCTTTTAAATCACCCTCTTATTTTTACCCGATTTGCTTAAAACTTTATGTGTATAATGTAAACACACGGCAGATTTAGACCTGTGAAAGGATTATTGATATCTTAGATACTGTTGCCGTGGTAACGCATCAAACTTTAAGATTATTTTTTGATGCTTTTGAGACTCTTAGCATACTTGAAATTGCATGAAATTCGACAGACACATCACATTTATTAGCCAGTAGACATGTGCAAAGTTTCAGAAACGGGCGTGGTGCAGGGGCTCAGTAGCGCCACCTTTTGACAAAAGAGGGGGAGTTAGGTCTATACTTTTATCTACAATCTTAAAACTCAGTATGTATATTGTTCATATCGAGCTGGACAACTTTCTAATTTACAGTCATTAGCTCAGACCAACAGGAAGTCAGATATTTTGGTTTGAATGTGGATGTTTTGGAGAATTTTCTCTTCCTCTCTCTCTGACCCTACGTCTCTCCGTGTGTTTGAGGGGAGGGGGATTTGTCTGCTGAGTGAGAATGCTTTTATTTTTGTTTTTCAAGGTTTTGGGGCCCTTAACGTGCTCGAAAACTCTTGAAACTTTGCACACAGGTCAGAACCCGCGGCCATCAGGGCCGGGCTGAAGCTGGTACCCGGGCGTGGCAGGGGGGCTCGACAGCGCCCCCTGGAATGCGATTCGAACACTTGTCCATATATCAAACATGCTTGCATGTAATAATATGAATCTCGGTACATATTTAGATCTCATCGGGCCGAACAACTTTCGTGCTCTAAGTTTAACGACAGCTCAACAGGAAGTCAGCTATTATGGGTTGTTTGGAAAATGCATGCTTTTATTTTTTATATACTTCTCCTAGAGAATTAATCCAAAAACCACGAAACTCGGTCAGCATGAAGTCAAGACATTGAGGATGCTAAATTGCGGACGGATTTTTGATATCTCGAACGGTTTGGCCGTGGCGAGGAAATGAATTTATGACTAAAAAAGGACACATAAAGTGTGTTATAACTTAGATAATTTTACCTACAGTTACAAAACTTGGCGTGTATATTGTTCTCATCAAGCCGAACAACTTTCTAATTTACAGTCATTAGTTCCCACCAACATGAAGTCAGATATTGTGGCTTGAATGTGGATTGTGAGAATTTTCCCTCCCTCTCTCTCTCTGACAGAGAGAATGCACCCTGCCATTCTGTATGTGTGTGTGTCTGTGTGAGGAGGGGCAGAGGGGGGGTCTCTTCGGGTGATAGTTTAAACACAAATTCATACATAGGGCCATACTGCCCTCTTGTGTCCAAAATTGTATTTATACGCACTTTTATTTATTTATTACATTACGCACACACACGCACAGTTAGATCGCGCCCGCGCCTCTCTCTTTCTCTCACACACACACACACACACAGTTCGATCGCGCCCGCGCCTCTCTCTCTCTCACACACGCACACACACACACACAGTTCGATCGCGCCCGTGTCTCTCTCTCTCTCTCTCTCTCTCTCTCTCTCTCTCACACACACACACACAGTTCGATCGCGCCCGCGCCTCTCTCTCTGTCTCACGCACACACACAGTTCGATCGCGCCCGCGCCTCTCTCTCTCTCTCACACACACACACACACGCAGTTCGATCGCGCCCGCGTCTCTCTCTCTCTCACACACACACACACACAGTGCGATCGCGCCCGCGCATCTCTCTCTCTCACTCACGCACACACACACACACACACACACACACACACAGTTCGATCGTGCCCGCGCCTCTCTCTCTCCCACACACGCACACACACACACACACACACACACAGTTCGATCGTGCCCGCGCCTCTCTCTCTCCCACACACACACACACACACACACACACACACACATATTGGAACGTGAGTGAAGTACAAAGCCTATAATAAAGAATAGTTTAGCATCCAAATACATCGCAAATGTTGAAACAGTTTGATTCTAATGAGAGAGTTACGTGAGCCCAACACCACTTACTTTCACTTTCGCTTCACATTATTTCGGTTACTTCTTGTTTATAGTTTTTTAAAATTCTTGTTCTGTTCTGAATATCATTAAATTTAAAGGATTGCTTGTGTAATATTTTGAGTGTATCATCAAATCAGAATAATTCTCTTGGTTTAGTGATTCCCTAGTTATTTTTTTAGTTATTTTTTCATTGTTCTAATCAGGTAAGGCAAGTAATATTTCCTGTGTCTTTATATATATATATATATATATATATATACAGGTCCTTCTCAAAAAATTAGCATATTGTGATAAAGTTCATTATTTTCCATAATGTAATGATAAAAATTAAACTTTCATATATTTTAGATTCATTGCACACCAACTGAAATATTTCAGGTCTTTTATTGTTTTAATACTGATGATTTTGGCATACAGCTCATGAAAACGCAAAATTCCTGTCTCAAAAAATTAGCATATCATGAAAAGGGTCTCTAAACAAGCTATTAACCTAATCATCTGAATCAACTAATTAATTCTAAACACCTGCAAAAGATTCCTGAGGCTTTTAAAAACTCCCAGCCTGTTTCATTACTCAAAACCACAATCATGGGTAAGACTGCCGACCTGACTGCTGTCCAGAAGGCCATCATTGACACCCTCAAGCAAGAGGGTAAGACAGAAAGAAATTTCTGAACAAATAGGCTGTTCCCAGAGTGCTGTATCAAGGCACCTCAGTGGGAAGTCTGTGGGAAGGAAAAAGTGTGGCAAAAAACGCTGCACAACGAGAAGAGGTGACCGGACCCTGAGGAAGATTGTGGAGAAGGACCGATTCCAGACCTTGGGGGACCTGCGGAAGCAGTGGACTGAGTCTGGAGTAGAAACATCCAGAGCCACCGTGCACAGGCGTGTGCAGGAAATGGGCTACAGGTGCCGCATTCCCCAGGTCAAGCCACTTTTGAACCAGAAACAGCGGCAGAAGCGCCTGACCTGGGCTACAGAGAAGCAGCACTGGACTGTTGCTCAGTTTTGCATGTCATTCGGAAATCAAGGTGCCAGAGTCTGGAGGAAGACTTGGGAGAAGGAAATGCCAAAATGCCTGAAGTCCAGTGTCAAGTACCCACAGTCAGTGATGGTCTGGGGTGCCATGTCAGCTGCTGGTGTTGGTGCACTGTGTTTTATCAAGGGCAGGGTCAATGCAGCTAGCTATCAGGAGATTTTGGAGCACTTCATGCTTCCATCTGCTGAAAAGCTTTATGGAGATGAAGATTTCATTTTTCAGCACGACCTGGCACCTGCTCACAGTGCCAAAACCACTGGTAAATGGTTTACTGACCATGGTATTACTGTGCTCAATTGGCCTGCCAACTCTCCTGATCTGAACCCCATAGAGAATCTGTGGGATATTGTGAAGAGAAAGTTGAGAGACGCAAGACCCAACACTCTGGATGAGCTTAAGGCCGCTATCGAAGCATCCTGGGCCTCCATAACACCTCAGCAGTGCCACAGGCTGATTGCCTCCATGCCACGCCGCATTGAAGCAGTCATTTCTGCAAAAGGATTCCCGACCAAGTATTGACTATTGAGTGCATAACTGAACATAATTATTTGAAGGTTGACTTTTTTTTTTGTATTAAAAACACTTCTTTTATTGGTCGGATGAAATATGTTAATTTTTTGAGATAGGAATTTTGGGTTTTCATGAGCTGTATGCCAAAATCATCAGTATTAAAACAATAAAAGACCTGAAATATTTCAGTTGGTGTGCAATGAATCTAAAATATATGAAAGTTTAATTTTTATCATTACATTATGGAAAATAATGAACTTTATCACAATATGCTAATTTTTTGAGAAGGACCTGTATATATCATCTGAATTATAAATAACTTATTTCTGTATAAAATAAAAATTCCTGAATAATCCAGACCAACCAGAGCGCACTATTCCTACAACATCATCAGTGCTGAAGCGGAACTACCAGAGCCGATCGGCAGATAGCGAGCAGATGCAGCATATGTGTTGTATCGAGGCAGGGTCAGGCCAGGGGAATCCATTTGCAGCTTTTTATTAAGAATGGTCAAGACAGGCAGGGTGAACAATGGCAAACAGGGCAGAACAGAAAAGGCAGAGACAAACCAGGTTGACAGGCAAAGGACAAAGACCTCCAGATAAATACTGGGCTTCATTTAAGTGCTGCAAAACATATTGACCTAAAAATTATTCTAAATTTAAATGATCTCATATATGTGGCTATTGTGGTTCCCGATCATAGGCCCTGTCCCCAAATGGCACACTTCATATGAATTTTCGGTCTTGTGTACTTATTTCATGTGTCCGTTAAATCCATGAGACCGTAGGCTGTCTCATTTTTCATTTTAGATTTCAGAAGGTTGCTCACGCATACTTTGTGGTTGATATGTGCCCTCGATGCGCACTTTTGCAGAGCCCACACTGATGCAAGCTCTACAGCACACTTCTTTTCAACAGTCAAAGCGGGGGTTACGTATTTGCACGTCGTGCACAATAACCCTAAAGGCACCGGGATGGCGGCTTGTTTTTATATATATATATATATATATATATATATATAAATATAGCTGCGAGCAGCGATGAAGGGCCAAAGCTGGCGGCACCGCCACCCCGGTGCCTTTAGGTAAAGGCACCGGGGTGGCGGTGCCACCGGCTTGGGCCCGCAATCGCTGCTCACAGCTATATTTAGGGCCCAAGCCCTGAAAGGGCGCAGAGCCCTATTGTTTTTCTTAGGATTATTATTTTTTTTTTTCTCTTTTATTTTTCTTACGACTATTCGGGCACTTTTGGGGCCCTTAACGTGCCCGAAAACTCTTGAAACTTTGCACGCGGGTCAGAACCCGCGGCCATCAGGGTCGGGCTGAAGATGGTACCCGGGCGTGGCAGGGGGGCTAGACAGCGCCCCCTGGAATGGGGTCCGAAAACTTGGTCCATAAATCAAACACGCTTGCATGTAAGAATATGAAACTCGGTACACATATAGATCTCATCGGTTCATATATACTTAATACTCTTACTTTTTACCCCAGCCCAACAGGAAGTCGGCTATTTAGGGTTGTTTGTAAAATGCATGCAATGGAATTTAAAGTACTTCTCCTAGAGAATTCAAAGAAATGGTACAAAACTCGGTCAGCATGAAGTCAATACATTGAGGATGAAAAATTGCCAGGGGATTTTTGATATCTCGAACGGTTTGGCCGTGGCAAGGAAACGAAATTATGGTGAGAAACGTGAAACAGGAAGTGTGTTATAACTTCAGCATACATTAACTGATCTTGATGAAACTTCAGCAGTGTGTTCGTTGTAAGAGGCCGATCACATGGATGTGACTATTGTGAGTCAAAGTTATAGTGCCACCAACTGGCAGCAGGAAGTGTGTCACTTTCAAAATGCTTTGAAATCACCCTCTTATTTTTACCCGATTTGCTTCAAACTTCATCTGTATAATGTAAACACACGCCTGATGTAGACCTGTGAAAGGATTATTTAATATCTAAGATAATGTTGCCTTGGCAACGCATCAAACTTTAATATTCTTGTTTGATGCTTTTGAGACTCTTAGCATGCTTGAAATTGCATGAAACTCGATAGACACATCACATTTATTAGCCAGTAGACATGTGCAAAGTTTCAGAAACGGGTGTGGTGAGGGGCTCAGTAGCGCCACCTTTAGCCAAAAATGGGGTATTAGTTTTACCTACAGTAACAAAAATTGGTATGTATATTGTTCTCCTCGAGCCGGACAACTTTCTAATTGACAGTCATTAGCTCCGAACAACACGAAGTCAGATATTTTGGTTTGAATGTGATTTTCAGGAGAATTTTCTCCCTCCCTCTCCCTCTGTCTCTGTGTGTGTGGGGGGTTTGGGAAATTTGTCTATTATTTTAATGGTGTTCAAGGTTTCAGGGGCTTTTGGGGCCCTTAACTTGTTTGAAAACTTTTGAAACTTTGCACACAGGTCAGAGCCCACGGCCATCACGGCCGGGCTGAAGCTGGTAGCCGGGCGTGGCAGGGGGGCTCAACAGCGCCCCCTTGAACGGGGTCCCCAAAACTTGGTCCATAGATCAAACACGCTTGCATGAATTAATATGAAACTCAGTACACATATAGATCTCATCGTTCCGAACAACTTTCCCTCGGTCAAGTTTTACGCCAGCCCAACAGGAAGTCGGCTATAATGGGTTGTTTGGAGAACGCTTGCTCTGGAATTTGAAGTACTTCTCTTAGAGATTGCATCTGTTTACCACCAAACTCGGTCAGCTTGAGGTCAACACATTGAGGATGCTAAATTGCGGACGGATTTTTGATATCTTGAACGGTTTGGCCGTGGCGAGGAAACGAATTTATGGCGAATAATGGAAACAGGAAGTGTGTTATAACTTCATCATACATTAACTGATCTTGATGAAACTTCAGCAGTGTGTTCGCTGTAAGAGGCCGATCACATGGATGTGACTATTGTGAGTCAAAGTTATAGTGCCACCAACTGGCAGCAGGAAGTGTGTCACTTTCTAAATGCTTTTGACAAAAGTGGGGGGGTTAGTTTTATCTACAGTAACAAAACTCGGTATGTATATTGTACTCTTCGAGCCGGACAACTTTCTAATTTACAGTCATTAGCTACTACCAACAGGAAGTCAGATATTTTGGTTTGAATGTGGATTTCAGATTCTGAGTTTTTAGCTACTCCTAAGTAGTTTATTTAATTCACGCCAAACTTTTTCAACATGATGAAAATACATTAAAGATGCTAAATTGTGAACGGATATTGAATATCTCAAACGGTTTTGCTATGGTGAGGGATTAAATTAATGTAAAAAAAAAAGAATCAGGAAATGTCTCATATCTTTCTAAAATGTAATTATACACCATTTATTTTTATATAAAATTATACAAATATTAGAACTAAACCCATTTTATTCATTTTTTTCAATTAAAGAATTATGTTTAAGTTTAAAAACAGCCACAATGGTTGTTTAGTCAAAAAAAAATAATAATTCCAAATCATACATAGTGCTATACTGCCCTCTTGTGTTCAAAATCAGGTAGGCCTATTTTATTTATATATAAATATTAGGGATGTTACTATGGGAATATTTTCCCACCGGTTAATCAACGTGTGACACCACTGGGAGCTTTAAAATCGCTAACTTGGAAGTGGAAGTAAAATACGGACGTCCGCACAAGACATTAATAATGGTGCAGAGTAGAGCGAGCTTTTTCAATTAATTCCTATGGAAGTAGGAATAAACTAAACAACGTTCACTCTGTTCTGCTCGTTCCTCACCGTGGGCGCGCACAGTTATGAATGCCCGTGCAGCCCTGAGCATTTTAGTTTAATTTTAAAATTAGTGCCATTTCGGGTGGATGTATTACTTTAATTTATTTAACAAAACACAATGTTGTGTTTTATTGCGAGTGTACACAAATATAAGTAAACACTTTGCAGTTTGAATGATGTCCTGTATGAAGAAAATGACGGAGTATGTTTTTATCTGTAACACACTGTTCAATCGCGCTGAGCCACCCACACCCACACACACACACACACACATTCCAGCATTGCAATCTTGACATCGCAAGCCTGTTCATTTATACATATGTGCTATATATATATATATATATATTAGATCAATATATATGTTTTCCTTAAAATTTTTGAAAACCTATGCAATATGATGGATGTCCAAAAGATGGCACTCACAGACTGTTTTTAAATGGGGTTGGATAAATATCTTTTTGCTTTTAAACTGTGTGTGTGTGTGTGTGTGTGTGTGTGTGTGTGTGTGTGTGTGTGTGTGTGTGTGTGTGTGTGATTGTGCCTTGGTGTCTGTTAGTGATAAGAGTTTAACCCTTGTTCAAGCTTAAGTTTAAGGCCTTGTCTTTTTGGATATATATATATATATATATTATATTATTATATTATTATTTTTAATAATATATATACATATTATTTTTTCTCCAAAATATTCATATAACCCATATATGTATTTAAATGTATTTAAATGTATTGTTTGCTTTAAATTAAATTAAGATTGTATATTTGGTAATTGAACCTAAATGAATTTAAAATTAATGTGCTATATTTCAGATCAATACAATCAAAGTTTTCCTTCATTTTAATCAACACTAACTTTATTCTCATCTGAATTATAAATAACTTATTTCTGTATAAAATAAAAAATCCCGAATAATCCAGACCAAACAGAGCGCACTATTCCTACAACATCATCAGTCATTTCTGCAAAAGGATTCCCGACCAAGTATTGACTATTGAGTGCATAACTGAACATAATTATTTGAAGGTTGACTTTTTTTTTTTGTATTAAAAACACTTCTTTTATTGGTCGGATGAAATATGCTAATTTTTTGAGATGGGAATTTTGGGTTTTCATGAGCTGTATGCCAAAATCATCAGTATTAAAACAATAAAAGACCTGAAATATTTCAGTTGGTGTGCAATGAATCTAAAATATATGAAAGTTTAATTTTTATCATTACATTATGGAAAATAATGAACTTTATCACAATATGCTAATTTTTTGAGAAGGACCTGTATATATCATCTGAATTATAAATAACTTATTTCTGTATAAAATAAAAATTCCTGAATAATCCAGATCAACCAGAGCGCACTATTCCTACAACATCATCAGTGCTGAAGCGGAACTACCAGAGCCGATCGGCAGATAGCGAGCAGATGCAGCATATGTGTTGTATCGAGGCAGGGTCAGGCCAGGGGAATCCATTTGCAGCTTTTTATTAAGAATGGTCAAGACAGGCAGGGTGAACAATGGCAAACAGGGCAGAACAGAAAAGGCAGAGACAAACCAGGTTGACAGGCAAAGGACAAAGACCTCCAGATAAATACTGGGCTTCATTTAAGTGCTGCAAAACATATTGACCTAAAAATTATTCTAAATTTAAATGATCTCATATATGTGGCTATTGTGGTTCCCGATCATAGGCCCTGTCCCCAAATGGCACACTTCATATGAATTTTCGGTCTTGTGTACTTATTTCATGTGTCCGTTAAATCCATGAGACCGTAGGCTGTCTCATTTTTCATTTTAGGTTTCAGAAGGTTGCTCACGCATACTTTGTGGTTGATATGTGCCCTCGATGCGCACTTTTGCAGAGCCCACACTGATGCAAGCTCTACAGCACACTTCTTTTCAACAGTCAAAGCGGGGGTTACGTATTTGCACGTCGTGCACAATAACCCTAAAGGCACCGGGATGGCGGCTTGTTTTTATATATATATATATATATATATATATATATAAATATAGCTGCGAGCAGCGATGAAGGGCCAAAGCTGGCGGCACCGCCACCCCGGTGCCTTTAGGTAATGGCACCGGGGTGGCGGTGCCACCGGCTTGGGCCCGCAATCGCTGCTCACAGCTATATTTAGGGCCCAAGCCCTGAAAGGGCGCAGAGCCCTATTGTTTTCCTTAGGATTATTTTTTTTTTTTTTCTCTTTTATTTTTCTTATGACTATTCGGGCACTTTTGGGGCCCTTAACGTGCCCGAAAACTCTTGAAACTTTGCACACGGGTCAGAACCCGCGGCCATCAGGGTCGGGCTGAAGATGGTACCCGGGCGTGGCAGGGGGGCTAGACAGCGCCCCCTGGAATGGGGTCCGAAAACTTGGTCCATAAATCAAACACGCTTGCATGTAAGAATATGAAACTCGGTACACATATAGATCTCATCGGTTCATATATACTTAATACTCTTACTTTTTACCCCAGCCCAAAAGGAAGTCGGCTATTTAGGGTTGTTTGTAAAACGCATGCAATGGAATTTAAAGTACTTCTCCTAGAGAATTCAAAGAAATGGCACAAAACTCGGTCAGCATGAAGTCAATACATTGAGGATGAAAAATTGCCAGGGGATTTTTGATATCTCGAACGGTTTGGCCGTGGCAAGGAAACGAAATTATGGTGAGAAACGTGAAACAGGAAGTGTGTTATAACTTCAGCATACATTAACTGATCTTGATGAAACTTCAGCAGTGTGTTCGTTGTAAGAGGCCGATCACATGGATGTGACTATTGTGAGTCAAAGTTATAGTGCCACCAACTGGCAGCAGGAAGTGTGTCACTTTCAAAATGCTTTGAAATCACCCTCTTATTTTTACCCGATTTGCTTCAAACTTCATCTGTATAATGTAAACACACGCCTGATGTAGACCTGTGAAAGGATTATTTAATATCTAAGATAATGTTGCCTTGGCAACGCATCAAACTTTAATATTCTTGTTTGATGCTTTTGAGACTCTTAGCATGCTTGAAATTGCATGAAACTCGATAGACACATCACATTTATTAGCCAGTAGACATGTGCAAAGTTTCAGAAACGGGTGTGGTGAGGGGCTCAGTAGCGCCACCTTTAGCCAAAAATGGGGTATTAGTTTTACCTACAGTAACAAAAATCGGTATGTATATTGTTCTCCTCGAGCCGGACAACTTTCTATTTGACAGTCATTAGCTCCGAACAACACGAAGTCAGATATTTTGGTTTGAATGTGATTTTCAGGAGAATTTTCTCCCTCCCTCTCCCTCTGTCTCTGTGTGTGTGGGGGGTTTGGGGAATTTGTCTATTATTTTAATGGTGTTCAAGGTTTCAGGGGCTTTTGGGGCCCTTAACTTGTTTGAAAACTCTTGAAACTTTGCACACAGGTCAGAGCCCACGGCCATCACGGCCGGGCTGAAGCTGGTACCCGGGCGTGGCAGGGGGGCTCAACAGCGCCCCCTTGAACGGGGTCCCCAAAACTTGGTCCATAGATCAAACACGCTTGCATGAATTAATATGAAACTCAGTACACATATAGATCTCATCGGTCCGAACAACTTTCCCTCGGTCAAGTTTTACGCCAGCCCAACAGGAAGTCGGCTATAATGGGTTGTTTGGAGAACGCTTGCTCTGGAATTTGAAGTACTTCTCCTAGAGATTGCATCTGTTTACCACCAAACTCGGTCAGCTTGAGGTCAACACATTGAGGATGCTAAATTGCGGACGGATTTTTGATATCTCGAACGGTTTGGCCGTGGCGAGGAAACGAATTTATGGCGAATAATGGAAACAGGAAGTGTGTTATAACTTCATCATACATTAACTGATCTTGATGAAACTTCAGCAGTGTGTTCGCTGTAAGAGGCCGATCACATGGATGTGACTATTGTGAGTCAAAGTTATAGTGCCACCAACTGGCAGCAGGAAGTGTGTCACTTTCTAAATGCTTTTGACAAAAGTGGGGGGGTTAGTTTTATCTACAGTAACAAAACTCGGTATGTATATTGTACTCTTCGAGCCGGACAACTTTCTAATTTACAGTCATTAGCTACTACCAACAGGAAGTCAGATATTTTGGTTTGAATGTGGATTTCAGATTCTGAGTTTTTAGCTACTCCTAAGTAGTTTATTTTATTCACGCCAAACTTTTTCAACATGATGAAAATACATTAAAGATGCTAAATTGTGAACGGATATTGAATATCTCAAACGGTTTTGCTATGGTGAGGGATTAAATTAATGTAAAAAAAAAAGAATCAGGAAATGTCTCATATCTTTCTAAAATGTAATTATACACCATTTATTTTTATATAAAATTATACAAATATTAGAACTAAACCCATTTTATTCATTTTTTTCAATTAAAGAATTATGTTTAAGTTTAAAAACAGCCACAATGGTTGTTTAGTCAAAAAAAAAAATAAATTCCAAATCATACATAGTGCTATACTGCCCTCTTGTGTTCAAAATCAGGTAGGCCTATTTTATTTATATATAAATATTAGGGATGTTACTATGGGAATATTTTCCCACCGGTTAATCAACGTGTGACACCGCTGGGAGCTTTAAAATCGCTAACTTGGAAGTGGAAGTAAAATACGGACGTCCGCACAAGACATTAATAATGGTGCAGAGTAGAGCGAGCTTTTTCAATTAATTCCTATGGAAGTAGGAATAAACTAAACAACGTTCACTCTGTTCTGCTCGTTCCTCACCGTGGGCGCGCACAGTTATGAATGCCCGTGCAGCCGTGAGCATTTTAGTTTAATTTTAAAATTAGTGCCATTTCGGGTGGATGTATTACTTTAATTTATTTAACAAAAACACAATGTTGTGTTTTATTGCGAGTGTACACAAATATAAGTAAACACTTTGCAGTTTGAATGATGTCCTGTATGAAGAAAATGACGGAGTATGTTTTTATCTGTAACACACTGTTCAATCGCGCTGAGCCACCCACACCCACACCACACACACACACACATTCCAGCATTGCAATCTTGACATCGCAAGCCTGTTCATTTATACATATGTGCTATATATATATATATATATATATATTATATTAGATCAATATATATGTTTTCCTTAAAATTTTTGAAAACCTATGCAATATGATGGATGTCCAAAAGATGGCACTCACAGACTGTTTTTAAATGGGGTTGGATAAATATCTTTTTGCTTTTAAACTGTGTGTGTGTGTGTGTGTGTGTGTGTGTGTGTGTGTGTGTGTGTGTGTGATTGTGCCTTGGTGTCTGTTAGTGATAAGAGTTTAACCCTTGTTCAAGCTTAAGTTTAAGGCCTTGTCTTTTTGGATATATATATATATATATATATATATATATTATATTATATTATTATTTTTAATAATATATATACATATTATTTTTTCTCCAAAATATTCATATAACCCATATATGTATTTAAATGTATTGTTTGCTTTAAATTAAATTAAGATTGTATATTTGGTAATTGAACCTAAATGAATTTAAAATTAATGTGCTATATTTCAGATCAATACAATCAAAGTTTTCCTTCATTTTAATCAACACTAACTTTATTCTCATCTGAATTATAAATAACTTATTTCTGTATAAAATAAAAAATCCCGAATAATCCAGACCAAACAGAGCGCACTATTCCTACAACATCATCAGTGCTGAAGCGGAACTACCAGAGCCTTCGGCAGATAGCGAGCAGATGCAGCATATGTGTTGTAACGAGGCAGGGTCAGGCCAGGGGGATCCATTTGCAGCTTTTTATTAAGAATGGTCAAGACAGAAAGGGTGAGCAATGGCAAACAGGGCAGAACAGAAAAGGCAGAGACAAACCAGGTTGACAGGCAAAGGGCCGAGGCAGGCAGCAAGAATCAGAGTCCAATAAACAATCCAGATTGGGCCAGGCAGAATGTAGTCAGCAACGGTAAACAATCGGTCAAATACAGAAATCAAACATGGGAAATGATGGCCGGGCAAAATCAATATAAGTGGCTATTGTGGTTCACGATCATAGGCCCTGTCCCACATGGCACACTTCATATGAATTTTCAGTCTTGTGTACTTATTTCATGTGTCCGTAAAATCCATGAGACCGTCTGTAGGGTGTCTCATTTGTCATTTTAGGTTTCAGAAGGTTGCTCACGCATACTTTGTGGTTGATATGTGCCCTCTATGCGCACTTTTGCAGAGCCCACACTGATGCAAGCTCTACAGCACACTTCTTTTCGACAGTCAAAGCAGGGCTACGTTTTTGTACGTCGTGCACAATAACCCTAAAGGCACCAGGGTGGCGGTGTCACCGGCTTCTTATATATATATATATATATATATATATATAAATATAGCTGCGAGCAGCGATGAAGGGCCAAAGCCGGCGACACCGCCACCCCGGTGCCTTTAGGTAACTAAAGGCACCGGGGTTGCGGTGCCACCGGCTTGGGCCCGTAATCGCTGCTCGCAGCTATATTTATTATTCTTCTTTATTATTATTTTACTACCTTTTGGGCACTTTTGGGGCCTTAACGTGCTCAAAAACTCTTGAAACTTTGCACACGGGTCAGAACCCGCGGCCATCAGGGCCGGACTGAAGATGGTACCCGGGCGTGGCAGGGGGCTCGACAGCGCCCCCTGGAACGGGATTCGAAAACATGTCCATATATCAAACACGCTTGCATGAATTAATATGAAAATCGGTACACATATAGATCTCATCGTTTCATATATCCTTCGTACTCTTACTTTTTACGCCAGCCCAACAGGAAGTCGGCTATTATGGGTTGTTTGGAAACTCATGCTCAGGAATTTGAAACACTTCTCCTAGAGAATTCAACCAATCGCCACGAAACTCGGTGTGCATGAAGTCAAGACATTGAGGATGAAAAATTGCCAGGGGATTTTTGATATCTCGAACGGTTTGGCCGTGGCGAGGAAACGAAATTTATGGCGAATAATGGAAACAGGAAGTGTGTTATAACTTCAGCATACATTAACTGATCTTGATGAAACTTCAGCAGTGTGTTCGCTGTAAGAGGCCGATCACATGGATGTGACTATTGTGAGTCAAAGTTATAGCGCCACCAACTGGCAGCAGGAAGTGTGTCACTTTCAAAATGCTTTGAAATCACCCTCTTATTTTTACCCGATTTGCTTCAAACTTCATCTGTATAATGTAAACACACGCCAGATGTAGACCTGTGAAAGGATTATTGATATCTTAGATACTGTTGCCATGGCAACGCATCAAACTTTAATATTCTTTTTTGATGCTTTTGAGACTCTTAGCATGCTTGAAATTGCATGAAACTCGACAGACACATCACATTTATTAGCCAGTAGACATGTGCAAA